>APFE031066508.1:6868-17573 GCA_000404065.3 Pinus taeda
CGAGTTTCATCTTAAAAAAGTTACTTGTGGTCATTTCTAGAGCATTCTAGATGATTGTTTGACGTGTATTGAGCGCCTCCAGATGGTTCATGCATCTCTATGAAAGAGGAACTTATCCCATCAAGAGAGGAGCTACCCCATCCAAAAGAGGGGCTTATTCCATTGATGTTTGACCTGATTAACTTCCTCTAGAACATTATAAATACAGGCATTGGGCCAGAGGAGGGGAGGTTGAAAGCTGAACATTCCAAAGGGTAGATGCTACTGGAATTAGGACTTCCTTGTAGAAGCTTGTGAGGAGAGATTCCCATCCTTTCTTGTTTCATTTGGAAGTGGGTGAGCTTATCAAAGTAAAGGAGAACTCTTGCTGGACCCTGTGAGGGACCTGCACAACACCAAGGCTCAGGTTGTAATGGTTTCTTTTGTTTCCTATTAATACAAATAAGTCCATTCTTCTCAACAATTTGTTATTTACGAGTTGTTTCATATACTCCTTGGTCTGTATGTTAAATATGTTTTATTTTATGAGATATTCAGGTGCTATTTAATCGTTTGATTGTTAGTGAATGCAGGTTTCGGAGAGAAGGAGGAGCTCATCCGAATCGACGAGGCTGGAGGTAGGATCTGAACACTTGATTTCTTATATGGTAAATGCATATTTAGAGAAGGATTGTTCTTAATTGTCTTGTTTGTCACTAGAAAGACTTAAGCTTATAGGGAGGTTGGTTTTGTCCGCAAAATTGACTCTTTCCGCCTGACACACCCACAACTATGGTCTCTCAAACCTGCTGGAGAAAACTCATGCACCCAGGAAATGTTGTAACCACCCCCACAACCAAAACAATGAGTGAAAATAAAATTGTCGTCAGGCCTCATAGAGGTGTCCTTTGCAAAACCGGCTAGGGATGGGGTCGATGTAATGCTACCTCCCCAACCTCCTAAAGACAAAAATTTGGGCCAAAACTGCACTCTCCTAGGAAAGGAACAAAGCCAAAACTACCATACTCGAACGAAGAATATAAGGCAAGGAATAATTGAAACTTACAAAAAGACCTTCACTTACCATATTAGCATTTGTGGCTCGGTATCGACACCCAAGGTCGAGCACTTATGACTGGATGTTCCCTACCAAATCTTTGTTCTGTAACTCAAGCACATTCAGGATGCTCCCCCAAACCCATGCTATGGGATTCCATACAACCCTAAATTTCACTAAAATAGAGACTGCACTGCAAGCATACCCTCGCCTGCTAATTTTCGTCGTTACTTAGCTAACTAGACCGACAGGCATGCACAGGGGATAAGCCTATGCATACTCGTTCAAATTGAAACTTGTCACCCTCCCTCCCATACCATGTAACATAATAATTTCATGTCTGTCAAGCTACAGGGATATAAAGAATGTTTTCTTCTCGAGGTTTTTGTCAAAGCAACACCCCTTGGCATGGTCTCCCTCCCACCTTTCATCATGTGTCTTATGTTCAAATTTTTCCCACTGAGAGTCAAAGCATGTACGTCCTATCCTCCCATCCCCATTAGTGTCTTTAGACCATCTTCAATAATATGTTCTACTTGGTCCATCCATTCAAAAGGTCTAGTGTTGGCTTAGTGACCCAGGTTTAGAGTTAGTTTCGCCAAACAAATCCCTACACTACTGCCCCTTTCAACATCAACCCGCGAGGCGCGAATTGAAGTCTCACCCGAAGCAGTATGGGGGGATGATGGAACCAAGTTTCCACACCTAGAGATGAGAGTGATGTTATGTTATACCCTAAATCTGCCTTCGCGCAGATCGACAAACCTTTATGGCTTATCAATGTAAATCCCTTTAGTAAGTCTCTGAACCTCCGCGAACGTTCACGACTATTTACGTGGACCCTGAATATGTCAATCAGCTACTTACGCGCATCCAAGATTACTCTTAACCCAGTAATTCTTCAGAACGTCTTAAGTGTTTAATAACTTCCACATACAATAGATAATCTTCGCGTAAACAGTTAACAGTAATTGTGTTCACATAACAATATCAATCGTGTAAAGTCGCACATTAATACACCATTATTTCATAAACCCATTATAACATAAGTTGCATTCATATAAACAGAAGTAAACAGACAAACACAGAAATTGCTGGAATAATCTCTTTATTCAAGCTTCAGTTCTACTTAAAGACACAAGACTTCCCTGCACACTCAGCTGTATGGGTTCGCGCACTTAGTTACGGACTCTCCTCTAGGCCTCTGCGCACACAGCTACAGAGCCTCTCTTCTACTCTAAGACTTCTTCGCTCTTCCTTCTATTGACCCATTACATTCATCTCCATCATCGTTCTATATGCCTTAGACTCTCTAAGACACACTTACTTATACAATCCCATGGTCCACGGACCATGGGTTGATATTCAAAATCTGACTCAACTTACATAAAATAAGGGTATAACCCTTTATGACACTTTAATTATCTACGCGCTCTGTGACCACAACTCATGGAGAACTTACATTTTATACAACAAAACTTGGGCTTTTTCCCCAAAATTTACCCTAGGGGACCCCATCCCAATAGGCCCCCAACACAAAGATCGTGACTCACCCTCAAGTCACTCTGCTGGCGTGGAGATCTTGCTGCAAAGACCTCCCAACTCTACTTGTGCCACTGCCACTTCAGCCATGCTCTGTGTGGCTGCCTGCTTGATCTGCTCCACCAGCTGCTTTGTTGCCAATGCTGCACTCTCTTCCTTGATTTTCTACTACGTGCTCTGTAGGCTCACCAACTTCTCTTGAATGTTGGTGGAGATAATGTAGGCCTCATCTAGCCAAGGCCCCAATCTGGCCTTGAGGACTGCCTCTTTCTTCTACACTACTTCCACCTGTAGATGGAGTTTCCTAGCCCTCTGCAACTTAGCAAGGCGTTGTGCGGCAGCAACAGTGCACATCGTTTCTCTAGCTTCATCATACTGTTGCTAGAGTTCGCGAGCTTGTGTATCCAAGTCCTACAAGGTGGGATATTCCTACAGGGTTGTGACTACCTCCATTGCTTTCTCAAAAATCACAGTGTAATCTACCACCACGTCATCCACTGTCGCAACTCCATATTTCACAGTGGCTTTGCGTTATTCTCTGACCTCTGGCAGGGTTGAAGGCTGTGACTTCAACCCCAAATTTGTTATCTTCATGTTCAGTTCAATCTGAACCTTGCCCACTTCTATCTTAGTGTCGCACACACCTGCAACCAGCTTCATGATCTTCACCTCCAATGACGTTTCCTGTGATATATGCAGTTCTGGAACTGTTCTGCAGGACTCAACCACCACGGCTGCAAGCTGAGCGTTCTACGCTTGAACTTTCTTCTGAGCCTCCGGTGCCTCAGACTTCTCAACAAACATATGTTCATTGTTGACTCTGTACTCACTTATCAGGCTCAGTGTGTGCTTCTCTCGGGCCTTAACCTCTGCTATCACACCTACTTGCAGTGTGTGAAGAAACTCGCTAGGGAGTGCGGCCTAGTTGAGACCAATATTATTCAGAGAGATGACAATAGCCTTGTCAGCGGCCACCTCCACGCTCAAAGTTCCATCTGGTAGTGCGACTACCCGAAGATCCAATGATTTGACCATCTCTGCTACTTGAGTGGTCCCTGATGCCAAACTGGTTGATGTCGCACTGATCTATTCTGTACTTGCTTGGATTCTAGTTGTCTAGATTTGCAGCTCATGTAGATCCTTTTGGATAGTGCTCAGTGCCTATTGTTGTTGCTGCTCAAACTTTTGTAGCAGTTCTGCTGTAGTATCCCGCACCTTGTCTGGAATTTCATCCAAGTTGTCATTCGTCAAAGTAATTAGATCCAGCGATGGCTTGGTCACTTTTGTTTTCTTCCGCGGCCCTGCCTTTTCTTGCTCCCTGTACCGCTTCACTTGGAAGGCAATGTTCTCCTGTTAATCACTGTCGCCTTGCTCTAACTGCTCTTCCTCCTCCATTTTGGATGAAGGTGGCTTCTCACTCCACTCAAAGTCGTGTTCTTCCTGCTCTGCCTCTTTCTTCGTTGCATGCTCCGCTTCTACCTAGGCCTTCTCTTGGACCTCTTTCTTCCTTTGCTGAGCCAACTATTGAACCTTCTGCTTGGTTGATTCCTTCTTCTTCTTCTCCGCAAACTTGCTTGTCCCTGAAACCAGATTGGAAGGAGAATGCCAATATGTTGGCTAGTGTTTGATGACCTCTTCAATAGCATCATTGGCAACAAGGTAGGGTAGGTTGCACCATTTCTACTCCGGATCCTTCCGTGCCTAAATGTATATGTGGTGGAAGTCAGCTTTGAACTCTGCGTACCCTGAAAGTTGTTCAAACATGGTTGGTGACAACCATAGCTTCTGGTTGATGGTTGTGCAAATGCTCACCTCCATCAGTACCCAAAAGACTTTGCTCTCTGTGACCCACACAACCTCTTTTGTATCCTAGAGAGATGTAAACTTCCCAACTTCTGGAAAATCCTTTTCTACTAGAGGGAATTGGTTGTCCTCCAAAAAACCCAAGGAGACCAACACAATCGAGATCAACAACCACGAATAGTGGAAGGTTTTACTCTCGTCCTATGCTTCTCGTAATTCACAAGGAACTCACTACACACGTATTGCACCCAGTTGAATTGTACGCCCTCCGCGCACTGTGATGCCAACGAAACCACTGGTGGCAGCACCTCATCCGCACGACACTTTCTCATAACCTTGCCAGCCAAAATCCATGTGGCAACCTTCACCGCGGGGTTAGTGATCGAGGTAATGGATTACCCATGCGGCTTATTCATAAGTTTGAACTTGTCCTTCATCTTCTCAGTGAGGTCACTCTCACTCGTCTTTCTGCCAAACACCTTGGCTAGATTTAACCCTGAGTGTGGCAATAGTGTGATCCGATGGATCAGCATATCAGTGATGGGGATTGGCACGTTCAGCCACAAGCACCCGTCATGCACCAGGCACAACAACCACTTAATGATGATCATGTTTATATTTGAGCAAAGGTAGTGGGGCACCCACAACAGGTTCAACACCCCTGACTTGTTTACTCAACGAATCCATTCCACAAGCTCCAATGCAGTGACACCAGACTCTTTGTAGAAGAACCTTTTCATGTAGGTGTTTGTAGCAAGGGTGGGGAGTCGCTCATGGTCCACCAAATCCCAATCTTTGAGCTTAAAATGTGGGATCCGTGCCAATCACGGACCTTCAAAAGTTATGTTCTTCGGTAAGAGGGGTTTGTTGAGGAGGAATTGTCCTACATCTGGGTCCTTCAGGGCCTTCACTTTTCCCTTGCACAGAGGTATATACTCTGGTAACTTAGATATAGGGTCCACCCCCTCAATGTCTATATCTTTTGCGCCCTCCTCAGCCTCTAGATCCACCACTTTTTCCTTCTCTTTCACGCTCGGCTTCTCTTTCCTCTGGGCCTGTGTAGCATCATGCTTCCGTGGTGACTCGCGCACCGGCACCGGCTTCTTTTGTTTATCTTTCTTCAGCTTCGAAACCTCTCTCACGGCGTAGGTTTTGGCCTAGGCAACCTTAGCACCATAGGCACTAGAGCCGAAACATCCATGATCATCACCTCTAGAGTAGGTCCCTTAGAGGCGATAGTACCTCTAGTGCTAGCGTCTCTCCTGGTCCAGGCATCATGCTGAGAATGAAACGTTGGGTCTCCTCGGGTAACTTCTCGAAAACAGAACTAGCGACCAAATCAACGTAAGCCTAAGGATTCATATACAAGCGGCAGCTCAACATAGAAAATCTAAGAGTGCAAAGCGTTTTCTGCTAGACAACCACATTTAATTTATAGGCAAATTCGAATTCAAATTCGACCTTCCCCCCAAAATTCGTCCATAAATACTAGATTGGCAGCAGATTTTCCAAGATTGCACTCTTAAATTCAGCCTTAATTTCCTTAAATGGCAACCCCCCCCCCTCGCTCCTCTTAACCATCTCCTCACTATCAAATCATGAACAATGACATAATGGTCACTTTATGGCTGCACTGCGTGGTCTCTCCCTCTATAGCACAACTCCCTTCGCACTTCTTCTGGTACTGTGACACCATCTTGTTTCGTGCAGACCCCTTGTCGCGCAGTTCTACAAACCGGGCAGTGTATTTTATAGTCTCGTGCCTCCTTGCAACTGCTTGGGGCGCTAAGATTGTGCTACTACCATGTAGTCATCATGTCAGATCCCAGTGTATGGCTTCAATCGGCTTCCATTTAACTTTCCCAGAAATGGATCTCCATTCAACTTCACGAGCTGAACTACTCCACCATCGGTAATCTCTTTGATAACATATGGCCCCAGCCAATGCATCTGAAATTTTCCTGGAAACTTATCAAACTTACTGTCATATAATAAAACTAAATCATTTACCTTGAAGGTGCGCAGTTTGATGTGTCGATCGTGCCATGCCTTTTTGCGTTCCTTCTAAACTTGCTGATGGAATCCAGCCAAAAATCTATCTTCCTTGAGCTCTGTTAGCTGCACAAGCCTCTCTTCCAAGGCTCAACGGTCTTCCATTCCTATAAAAGCTGCTATGTGTAGACTAGGCACAATGTACTCCATAGGCATTATAACCTCTACGCCATAGACAAACCTAAAAGGTGTCTTACTAGTAAGCTTCTTACAAGTAGTTCTGTAAGCCCATAACACTGTTGGTATGTGCACATCCCAATCATTCCTCTGCACATTGCAAACATTTGTGAGTGTATTCTACAATATCTTATTAAATTCTTCAACTGTCCCATTGGCCTGAGAATGATAGGGCGTACTTTTCTGATGATAAACTTGGAACTCCTCTGTCAACGCACTAATTGTTTCATTGAGGATTCATTGAGGAAGTGCGTACCATGATCACTCATTAAAATCCGGGCAACCAAATCTGGTCAAGACATATTCAAAAAAAAAATTGATGTTGTTGCCCCTGTATAGTCCTTCATAGGTCGTGCCTCAGCCCATCTGGTTAAATATTCAGTTACGGTGATGATATACCGTGCACCTGTCTTCTTACCTGGAAGCTGAATCAGTCCTACAAAATCAATTTCTCATTTCTTGAATGGCTGCAATGACACTTGTGGATTCAGAGACATCTCATCCCTTCACGATGGCCTACCCATCCTCTGACATGCATTGCATGCCATACAATATGCTTTGGAATCCTTATGCAACGTCAGCCACCACAACCCAGTGCGTAAAATCTTTTGCGCTGTCGCTTCTCCTTCATAATGGCCTCCAACAGCTCCTCCATGAGCTTCAACGAGGATACTATATCGTTCAAAATTAGGCACATAATGTTGCAATACTTCATCCGACCCCATCTTGTACAAATTCCCTGCAATAACTAAAAATTTTGCCACGCGCACTACCAATTCATTCTTCTGTTGACTCGTGTATTCCTCTGGAGCCGTCCCTGTTGTTAGAAAGTGGATAATGTTTGCAAAGTGATTGTCCACTATGTGCACCATGAAGAGTTGTGTGTCAGGAAACCCTTCCTCCAAATTAATGGGCTCCTCTCCTGTTTCAAGGCGATACAGATGATATGGCCCTGCATTTAACCTTCCAAGTTTCACAATTACTTTGAAATTATACTCCTGAAACAACAGTAGCCATCTGCATATCCCCCCCCCCCCCCCAACATAGGCTTGTTGACTAGATACTTTAATGTAGAATGGTTTGTATACATCTTAAAATGTATTCCTTGCAGGTAATGTCTAAAATTCTGGAGCGCATACACCATAGCCAACCCTTTGTGCTCTGTCGTCGAGTAATTCTTTTCAGCCTTAGATAACTTCCTGCTCACAAATGCTATAGGGTGATCCAATTCTCCTTAACTGACCTATGTCAGCACTGCTCCTAGCGCAATACATGATGCATACACATGTACATGACATTCCTTCTTCCAATCTGGGAAGACTAGGATCGACACGATGACCATCTTCTCCTTTAATACATCTAGACTCCACTAGCACTCTTCATCCCAACAGAATGTAGCATCCTTTTTCAGTAGCTTTTCCACAGGCGTGGTAATCTTAGCATAATTTTTAATGAACTTTTGATAGTATCCTGTATGGCCCAGTGTTGTGCGCAGCTATTTGACACTCCTTGGCACCTCCAAATTAATGATAACAACGATCTTAGCAGGGTCCACCATTAATCCTGTCTGCACACTACATGACCCAGCAAGATTCCAAAAGGGACGACAAATAAGCATTTCTTCAAGTTTAGCATGATCTAATACCTCCGACATGTATCCAACATCAAGCACAAACTAGCTATATTGTGCTTTACCAGTCCAAACACTGTCTAATTGTCAAAATATACCTCCAAAAATTTGAGAATGAACTCTTTACACGCCGCAATGACCACGTGCAAGAAAATCGTTTGTGCATTCTTAAGTCCAAAAGGCATCACTGTATACTGGAAGCATCCCCATTTTGTCGTGAAGGTGGTCTTACTCATGCCTTCTGGTGCGATATTTATCTTATGGTATCCAGAGAATCCATCAGTGAATGAATAGGCCTCCTACCCACCAAAATTATCTGGCACTTCATCTGTGAACGGAGTTGCAATAAGATCATGAATGCAAGCATCGTTCAGCTTCCTGAGATCTACACAAATCCTTATTTCATCCTTCTTATTCTTTTCGTGAACTACCATTGGAATCTCACAATCAAATTCCTCTACTGGTTCAATAATACCTGCTGCAAGCATCTTGTCCAACTCCAGAGAAACCTTTTCCTTGTCTTTGGGATTAAGACGATATGGCCTTCTCTTAACACGCTTTGCATCTGGTTTCAATGTTATTTTCATCACTCCCAAATCACTTATGATGCCTTTCAAGTCCGAAAATTTTGTGGGAAACAAATCCTGATATTTGCAAAGCAACTCAGTGACCTTGCCCATAGTAGCATCATCCCAGTATTCCCCTATCTTCGCCCACACCGCCACCACCTCTTTCACCGTTCTGTTGGCATTATGGCACAGGTTTGGCGCTATGGCACTAGTGTTGTCCTTGATGGTAACTCACTCTGGTGACAGATCACAGTTCGGGCACACAGAAACAAGAAAAAGACATATACGCATGTTAACTTTGACGAAGCCGCGTATACACGCGGGTTGGACGTTCCCAAGGCGCGTATGCGTATACACGCACTTTCATGCAAGGAAAAGCGCGTACATGTGGGAGAACTTACTTTTGGTCTGTGGTATTTAGTCCTTGGTATTTTAACCTATGGTTTTGGGCCATGGTATCTCGTCATAAGTGTTGATCCCAAGTATTGGGTCCATGGTATTGAATTGTTATGGTTTTTGGACCATGGTATTGTGAAAGGCCTGAGGCTATAAAAGAGGAAGGAGATCATTTGGCAAGGTATCATCTGAATTATTGAATATCTGATAAAGTGCTAGATCTGGAATACTCTGATTGGGTTATGATGCAAATATGGATCTGAAGGAAGAAGGAACTTGAGCGCAAGGAGAAGGATAAGTTCTTTTGATGGGTCAAAATCTTAAGGCTTGAATGATAGTATCTTTGTATGATTTTGATATGTTCTATGTGGCGCTTGCTTGATCTATAAATCTGGTAATCTGGGTAAACTAAGATCTGAACATTTGAAGCACTAAATTATCTTTATAGATCTGTACGCAGGTTCAGTGAAGCGAAGGCGCGTATACACGCAGTTTCTGTAAGTCAAAAGGGCGTATACGCAGGTTGATCTTAGCATAGAAGCGTATACATGTAGTTTCTGTAAGTCAAAAGGGCGTATACGCAGGTTGATCTTAGCACAGAAGCGTATGCACGCAGGTTTCTGAATATTGAAGTAGCGTACATCTCTTAATTTATGTTCTAGCTGCTTCTGTTGATTATTGCAGTGATCTGGGTTCAAAATTTGGGGTGTGATTACAGTTACTATGATCTGGGTACAGTTGTCAGAGAAGTTTTTATTTTGATTCAGTCTTGATTGGTGAAAAGGTGTTTGTTTGATGCAGAAATTCTTGATGTTTGATTAATGTTATTTGTGGATCTAGTTTGAAAATTTATGAAACGTGGTCCCTAGAAGGAAGAGAAGGTTGTAGCATTCTGTAGGTAGCAGCCTGCGTACTAGTATCTCGACTCATACAAGAAATAAGGGGGTTGTAGCTCCCTTCTAGGAGAAGCTGGAAAATGAGAGAGGGTTGTAGCTCTCTAGAGGTAGCAGCTTGTGTACTGGTAAAGTACTGCATCAGTACAAAATCATCTTAAAAAGAAGTTTCTAATTAAAAGAAGATAGAGACGAATTGCAGCAGGTGGTTTTCACCCACATTGGGTTTCCACCTTATATCTTGTGTTCTTATGTGTGGTTGTCTTCTGATCTGTTTTATTGTTCCTGGTAACTATTTATATGATTATGGTGCATAACTTAATGATCAACATCTGTAGAATAAAGTAAATTATAAATCTGCATAGTATACGCGAGTTTCCTTATCTGTAGTTGCGTATATATGCGGGTTCATCTAACTGAAGTAGCGTATATGTTCTGGGTTTGAAAAAGAAAATAATTTACCAGATAATACTGATTCACCCCCCCTCTCAGTATTATTTCCAACAATTGGTATTAGAGTCGGTCCTTTAGAAGAAGCTTGATCGCTTGAAGGAAGATCGATCATCATGAGCAACTACGAGAGAGAAGCATCAATCAGGCCACCAAT
>APFE031066522.1:0-28352 GCA_000404065.3 Pinus taeda
TTATGAATTATAAATAGGTTTAGTAACTTGAAAAATTTATGGGGAATACGAATTTTATAAATTAAATAATTTAAAAAAAAATTACACAATTTTATTTAAAATTACCCAGAATGCTTTAAAAGAAGTCATTTAGTCTTTAAGTTAGACTAATCCATAAAACATTGTTAAAAAAATGTATCTTGAAATTTGTGCCAAATAACTAATAACTAGAAATCAAAATATAAAGAATGGTCCTTAATAAGTGTACATTTCCATACAAGTCAAATTCTTTGTTCAAATAAAATGTTTTAAAATAGAAAGTAGTTAATCATGATATGTAACTTCTCTTAAAATAGCAAAGGACGAAGTCAAGTCCATAATAATATCTATGTGATGATCTTTTTCAAATTTAATCTCAAAATAGCAAGTGACTAAGTCCATAATAATATCCATGTGATGATTTTTTTCAAATTCAACAAGATGGAATAGAAAGCAGTTAATCAAGACATATAATCACTTTCAAAATGTATAGTTTAATCTAAGTAATAGATGAAATGGCTCATTTTTCTAGACATTTTTGTTGAAAATCTAATATAGATTTTTAAAAGGCATAAGTTTAAGTTGTTTAATTTGCAAAGATCAGGGGTTTTTTAAGGTATTGAATCCATGTATGTATTCAAAATTGTGTTTTAAATAGCAAAAAAATAGCAATCTCCCTAGAAATTAGATTGTCAGAGACTACTCCCTTTCAAAAAAACAAGTGACCAAGTCCATAATATCTTCATCAAGGTTAGGGTGTGGACAAAAGGAATTCAAAATTAAAATTTGATAATCTAGTAGACTGCACCACCTAAAATAATATATCTAGAAAATGTAAAAAACGATTTAATGAGGTGGAAGTGGTTATGAAGGGGACACACACGCATAACAAACCCTCAAAGGATAGTGGGCCCAACAAACTCCTCAAATGTGTGCTAAATAAATTAAATAGCCCATCCAAGTGGCACATGTGGGTGTGAACTAGGCTAAAGTATAGTATGGATGTTTTCACAATGATAATTATGTTGATGTTGAGAGCTTCTAGAATATTGAGAAGAACCAATGAGGCTAAAGTAACCAAATCAATTTAACTTAATGGCAATCATCTTTTTTGTGTTGTCTCGACATGTGTACCAAAGGGGAGTGCTACCATCAAGTTGTGTTCTTTGTGCACAACAATTTAGCATTCACTAGTCATTTTTTTCTGTTTTTTAATTAGAATTTAAGGAGTAATGCCTTGATTAAAGTTTTAAAACCATTATAGATCCATCTTACTCTAGATCTACCAAACATTGAGAGGGACCAAATCTTGCAACATGTGACACGAGCTCCTTTCACCAAAATCCATCCCTACAATCTTTGCTCCCATGCCTACAAAGATACACACTTATCCTCAAATGTGTTGGACTCGCTTCATGAGTTCTTTGGAGGTGGAAATTTAGATTCTTTCAAGTCCTCCTCTAATAAACCCTCTACTTCGGCCTGTAAATAATTTCTTTCACAAGCATCTAAGGACATCTGCATAGGTAGATAAAAATATATAATTAGGGCACTTAGATCATCTGACATTGAGCGAGGTCTCAAATGAGGATAATATCCCTTAATTGCAAGGATTTGGTCAATCCTACCACAAAATTGGCCATAAATAGGATGGTGGAGCTCCATAAGCCCTCCATCGTCCCCGTTTAAGAAACAATGACAGACATGGATTATGCACAATCCTCCCTCTCGAGTTTCTTTTCAAGGTGGACCTTCCTTGAGAACGATGCCTTAGGAAGTTCTTGAGGCTTTGTCACAAGATGGATTAATGCATAATTCAAAATGCTCAAATGTTAGTCTATTTCCTCTAGTCATATTAGCAACATCCAATCATGTGACCTCATTACTACTCTTTTCTACATAATATTTATGGGCCCTATAATTGCTGCAAAGACTTTTAGGCCTATGTCTTGAAATAGAATATTTTCTTGAAGGAAGTACAATATGAGGAGGAGGTTTAAATTTTTCCTTGGGGGCCAATGAAGTCTGCAGTTCTAAAGCACTCAGGGATCCTTTAACATATTTTCTCATTGATCTCTTGGAGTTTGCAGGAATGGTGGACATTCAACTGGACAAAATTCTTCCCACTTAAAGGAACGACAGATCGAGGTATGCTTACATCAAAAAATGCTTATATCATTTTATCATTTTTAAATTGCTCCTGGATGCTCCACTACAATTTCATCAATGGAGAGAATCGGGCGGGGGCTTAAATCATTGCCCCATATTTTTAGAAATCTCCCTTGACAGATACAAGCCTCTAATGCCCTTCAAGCTCAACCCATGTTGGTTCGAAGATCCATCTCTTACCCAAGGGATCAAAGAAATATGGGTTCCATTCGACCCTTCTGCACAAAGCTCCCTTGCCATTCAGTTACAAATGAACCTCAAGAAGGATAAATATTTCATTAAAAAATGGGCCAAGGAGAAGAAATGTAGTGATTCGAGAGATATTTTTGTAACATAAAGAATTATCCTCTATAAGTGCACTGATCCGGGGGATCAAAAATATGCTCAAAAATCAAAGTGCTCAAAATTGCTCAAAACTAATGCCAAATTTTAGATCTCATCATTTTGATTCCAACGATGCTTGAATCGCTTCAATCCAACACCACATGTGAAAGTTATCGTGTTATGAAGTTTTTGGCAAACAACTAAAAAGTCAACTTGTAGGGTTGATAGGGATGATGATTGGGTAGGTCGTATAGTGATGTGGCACTAATGTCAGCAAGTGACTACGCAGGTATGGTGTGTAGTGTGTTACCAATCACGCGTTGACACGTGATAGGTCGTAAAGTATTAGGTGGCGACTTTTTATTAGTTGTTTGGTTTTGGTGTGGCCAATTAGGAGGCACCACGTGGCCCAATGGGAGGGTGCCACATGATCCTCAGGTTCTGTGTAAATATTTATTATGGACACCATTCAACCCCTTAAGAATCGACCTTGCAACCTCTTTCGAGCAAGCCAACCACATTACCAATGGACCATGCACATGTTTCTTGACATACAACAAGTGAAAATTATATTTAATTTAACGTGGTTTTATGTTTGGAAAAGGGGGTGACGCACATGGCCCTAGCCCCGGGGCGTATGGCATGTGCGTTCGTGTGTTGGAAGGTGAAGGGGGTGGGCGGTTAGCCCGACCCCCAGTCCCTTACACTTAATCGTGACCATAGATGGAGGACTTGGAGCCAGGGTTGACATGTGGCCTTAGCCCGTGGCCACATGGCAACAAAAACGGCCAGGGGCGGAGTGTCATCGAGCGCATGGCCTCAGACCTGTGCCGTTGGCCACATTAACCTCCATATGACTGAAACTAGCAGTGAAAGTTGGGGCCATGACGCCCAACTAATTGTTCTACAGTTTGCACCATTTGCGACGAAATCAATGCTGATATGGAGCGAATTTGCCACTTGGCGAATCTGCTAAAGACAAGTTTTGTTGTCTAGTTAGCCAATTTTGTCATTTTGAAAGACATATAGTAGAGAAATGGATAAAGAGGCATAACCTAGTCATTTTCAGCCTTTTTGAGCCTAAGAAGAGCCTACATAAGGGTTTTTGGGTGTTCTGGACATAATGATAGCATTATTTTTGTGATTTGAACAATGTATGTTGATGTGATTTACATTTTGATCATATAATATAAAGGGCCAACATTGGAAATTGGACCCGAAGACATACCTAGGAAGGGTGAACTTTATCATTAAATTGTTGTTTGTGTGATGTTGCATGTTGTCTATTTTTCTTTGGTTATATCTAAAAAATTTAACTAAAACCAATAAGTTTATTTGTTTTTGCAAATTGAACCATTGCGCACAAGACATAAACTAGCTTGCAAACTTTTTCAAGAAACCTTCAAGTTTTTATCTTCATATTAGTTTGGTATCAAAGCATGGCTTTTTTGAAGGTTTCACTGTTTTTTGCAAGTGTTTTTGAATGTTAACAAGGTCTAAGTTGAGAATAGGAGAAGGAATGCTTGAGTAACCAAACCTCCAATTGATTTAAGGAGGTCACAAAATCCAAGAACTCCACCAGTCATGGCACATGAAGAAGGACAGGAGTTGATGTCTCAGGATGAGAGCGATTTCAATAAAGCTTTCTATGATATGTCATAGATTGTAAGAGTGTTGTACAATGAAAGTACAACAAGATTGCAAGGAGAGAGTTCAAATCAACCAAAAGGTAATGGTGGTGATGGGAGCAAGCCTCTATTCCCTCCACCACCTCCTGCTTCACATCCATCTTCACCTTCATTCTCACCTCCTTCAACACCTAGACATACTCCTCCTAGATCTCCAAAAGGACATGCTAAGTCTCCTTTATTTAAGCTTGATGTCAAGTTTGAATTGCATATGTACAATGAGGAAGTAAATGTTGAAAAATTGGATAATTAGGTTCGTTAAATTGAAGTCTGTTGTAGGATTCAAAGGATTAAGGATGATTTTGCAAATATCCAGCTTGCTTCTCTTTGTTTGGAATGTGCAACCCTCATATGGTTTGAAGAAAAGAGGTAAAATTATCTCTTCTTGGAATGATTTTGTAGCTACATTAAGAAGGAAATTTTATCCATTAGCTTATATGCAAAAATCAAATATGGATTGGCCAAATTTTAGACAAGCTAAAGGTCAAAGTGTTCAAATTTACACACAAGAATTTAGAAGAAGAGCTTTAATCTTGGGTGTTGATTTGTCTTCATAAGACACTCTCCTTAAATACATAGATGGATTACATAGTTATTTGAGAAATACTATGCTTATGTTTAATCCCACTAATGTAGATGAAATGTGTGTTCAGGCAACCTATTTAGAAGCAAGAGGGAAGAATGTTCCTCAATAGACTAGAAAGAAGCCATCCAAATCTAGAGACAAAGGAAAGGTGAAGTTTAAGGGAAAATGTGAAAAGAATGTTATAGTTAAGAAAGAGGGAGAGAAACTTACCTATAAACATCGCTCAAAATAAGGCCGTGATGAAGACCATTGTTGGAAACTACATCCAAAAATGAGACCAAATAAGTTCAACAACAAGGGGAAACAAAACACTGTTGTAACAAGTCAACAAGATCTAGGATCTGATTTAGGTGATGAAACCAAAATCACAACCATGGGAATGAAAGGTAAAGATTCTAATGCAAGTACTAGTTCTTCTAGTAATCCTTTTGAGTCTCAAAATGATAAATAAATAATTGAGATTTTCCATATCAGGGTCATTACAAAACATAAAAAAGTTGATACCTTGTTTGATAGTGGATCCCAAGCCAATCTAATTTCTGAAGTAATTGTCAAGAAACTAAACTTAGAAACTAAACCTCATCCTAAACCTTACTGTTTGGGTTGGGTATGTGAAAATTCCAAACTGCAAGTGACAAGAAAATGTAAACTCAAATTCATCATCACTACAAACTTTATTGATGAGGTAGAACATGATGTTGTACCACTTGGCATATGTGGAATTGTTTTGGAGGTTTCATACGTGTATGAGCGAAAAGCCTTATTATATCGTCATGAGAACAAATGTCATATGTTTAAAGATGGATTTGAGTATATTGTTAGAGCTCATCGCAAGAAAATGAACTTATCTCTTGTAAGTGTTGGTCAAATGAAAAGGCATGTAAATGCTAGTAAGAATTTTATGGTGTTGATGATTAAAGTTAAAGAAATTGTTGAATCTAAAGATTTCAAAGGATGTGATTCAAAACTCAAGCATGATTTGGTTAAAGTTTTTAACACTTATGACAAGATGTTTCAGGAACCTAAAGGGTTGCATCTTAAAATATGAATTCAACATGAGATTCATTTGTAGCAGGATGCACCACTTCCAAACATTGGCATGTACAAAATGTAATTTTTGGAGAATCCAGAAATCAAGAAGAAAATTCAAGAGTTTCTTGGCAAAGGGTTCACCAGGCCTAGCACATTTCCTTGTGGGTCTCCTATTGTCTTAGTTTTAAAGAAGGATGGTACATGGTGCATGTGTGCGAATTTTAGAGCTTTGAAAAAAATCATGGTAAAGAATCGTTATCCTCTTCCTTGCATTGATGATTTGACAGATGAGTTAAAGGTTGTTTTTTTACTTCTCTAATTTAGATTTGAGAAGTGGTTATCATTAGATAAGGGTTGTTGAAGATGATATTTGAAAAACTGCTTTCAAGACAAAACAAGGTTTGTTTGAATGGTTAGTTATGTCATTTGGGGTTTGTAATGAACATGAAACATTCATGAGAGTTATGAATGATGTGTTGAGACCATTCCTTGGTGATTTTTTCTTAGTCTACTTAGATGATATTTTGATTTTTAGTAACACTTGTGAAGAGCATGTCAAGCATGTGAAACAAGTTTTAGATGTCTTGAATAAAGATAAATTGTATTTGAAGATGTCTAAGTGTGAATTTGGGAAAATATCTTTGATTTATTTGGGTCATATTGTAGGAGGGGTGAATTGAAGATTGATCCCTCAAAAGTTGAAGTTATTATGAATTGGCCTAAACCCAAAAATGTAACAGAAGTTAAGAGCTTTTTGGGAGAAACCCAATATTGGAGAAAATTTGCCACTAATTTCTCACTCATTACAACACCATTACATGCTTTGACAAGTGTGAAACATATATTATAGTGGGGAGGCAAGCAACATAAATCCTTTGATACATTGAAAAAGAAAATAAGTAAAACACCAGTTATAGCACTTCCAGAGCTTAAGCAGCCCTTTGAGATTCAAACTGATGCAAGTGGTTATGCCATGGGAGCATTTTTGATGCAGCACGGTAAGCCTATTTGCTATCATTCTGAAACCTTTACCAATTAACTATCCAACTTATGATAAAAAAGTAGTATGCTTTGGTACAAAGCATGAAGAAATGGAAGCATTATTTGATGGGTAAAGAAACTATTATTCATGTTGACCATCAACATATTATGATTAATACTATTGAGAAGGGCACCAGTTCATGAACTAGATATTAATCGAGGCACTTGTTGCATTCAATTGCACTGAAATTTCACTAGTTTGGCAGATACCCTTCCATCGAGAAGGAACAGGTCCCATACCAGTGCCATTGAAGCTTTCTGATTTAGGCCAAACACCTTTACACAAAGAAAGATCACCAACCAAAGAAATCATATGAATGCATGATAAGGAGCACATACAAAGTGAAAGGATGAGCTATTTGTATGGATATTGAAGAGGGAAGCAATAACATCCTTTCCGAAATTAGATTGTTTTGGATATTCCTCCACTTTTGTGTAAGCCCGGGAATTCCATAGAACTAGTTGTGTGCAGAATTCCTTATCTACTAAAGAACATAGACAATACCTATGGGAGCTCTAAATAACAAAGCCCAACAGTAGCGGTAGCATATATTCAGTTAGAAAATGAAAATTGTTTGGATCTCTAAGATTAGTAGCCATTTACTCATTCAATGAAATGAAGAAAGATCTTAGTAGGTTTACTGATGAAAATTCTTTGACCTCAGAGAGCTTGAGGGTGTTCTTCTTCAAGAGGAGTAGAAAACCCATTGATACATCTGGCATAAGAGTAAAATATGACCTCCTTAGCTGCCTTGTTACTGTAATATTTCATTGAAAGATTGTGTGTGAGAACCCAATTTGTTGGCAGAAAAAATTGATAACTTGTACTAATTAATAATATCAAGAACATGCTAAAATATGCAAATTATAGATGATCACATATTAAAATTTAACTATGATGCTAAAATGTGCAGATTAATATAGATAAAAATAGCGTTATATTATTTTATTGTATACATTATGAAAATATTCCCATCATACCATCAATCAAGAATTCATTAAATATTACCTTCCTAATATTGATGCCAGAAGGTCACGATGAGAATCAGCTACCAGCTAGTTTTCCAGAGTCTCTTCATGTTGTCCTCCCGTGTACACCACATATGGCACCAACCGGCAAAGCAATAAACTCACAAATTCCAATTTACACAAAAAGAACGTTATTTACACATCAATGAAACAATGAAAGTTTAAAAGTTAAATAGAATACCATCCCTTTATAATTTATATTTACAAATCTCGTAGTAGCTTCCCTTCAAACAAAATAATTCCCGCTCACGCTCATAAGGTTGGGTTAAAAATGCAAATACTCATAACATTGGCTTAAAATTTAAGGCATTGCTCCATATTTTAAAAATGAACTACACAATTTAGGGCATTGCTCCCGATTTTAAAAATAAGCTACAAAATTGTGGGCATTGCTCGAGATTTTAGAAAGGAGCTACAAAATTTAAGGCATTGCTCCCAATCATATTTCATTGATGCAACCACTTGAGTTTTATTTTGCCACGTACTATTCTTTTGCCACCTACTATGACCCTCCATGGTGAACGTTTGGAAATAGATTTTAAAATCAAAAAATTGTCTTACTTAAGATAGATTAAAAAACATTAAAAAATATATTTTAAACAGTTAAAAACTATACGAAAAACAAATTATTGTTAAGATATATTATTTCTTATTATTATTAAATTTATAGATAATAATATTATTAATATTAATAATTAAATTTATAACTATAATAAATTGTTAATGTAACATTATTATAATTTATAATTAAATAATATTTTAATCTTATAAAATGAATAATAATTTATTTATGTAATATAATTTTAATTAATATTATATAAATTTAATATTAATATTTAATCAGAATTTATTGTGAAAGTATTATTAATAGTGATAAAAATGATCTCATTTACCATTACTAAACTAACGTAAATATTAGAATAAACCTATAAGCTTTTATTTATATAATTCAATACTTTAAATATTTATATTATAGCTGGTTAAGGTGGTATATCATATTATTATAAAATTTTCACCATTTAACATATTATTAAACAACTTAAAACTAAAATTTATATTATACTGCGTTAAAGGTGTATATCATATTATATATTAGATTTTCACCATTATAACATATTATTTATAAAACTTATAACTTTTATTTATACTAGTAACCTTAAATGTTATATTGTGTTTAAGGCTGGGTATGATATTATATAACAATTTAAACTAAAAAGTTGAAACTTAAACATGGTATTAATATTAATAATTTTTACAATTAGAAATTTATAAAAAAACAAAAAAAAATCTAAAAACTTCATATTATATGATAAATCTAAGACTTGAAATGTTTTAAAAAGGGCTAATAATGATATATATATAAAAACAAATGTCGTCCATGCTAAAATTCACATGTATTATCCATTTCTGGGATTATATACCAATTAATAGAAACATGTATTGCAGTGTAATTTATTTATATGATATGGTAATTTAAAAGTTTCACGAATTTTTAAACTCATTTGAAATAAAAATTAAAACCAAAAAAACTTTATAAACTTAAAAATGTACAACATATTATAAAATTACTAACTTTCATATTATATTAATAATGTATAAACATCGTTAGCTTAGAACCTTAAAGCCATGGTGTTAAATTATATTTTTAATATAAATACACAATCTAAAAAATATATATTATATAATAAAAAAAGCGGCTAGAGATGTTCAAGAAGTATGTATATATATATATATATAATCGTTTCCTCAATTACTAACCATGTTGTACAAGAGTCATGGATTGTACTTTTCAGTCTTATATATTTGTATGAATTCTTTTTAAATTGTAAGGAAAAATGAAGATCACAAACTTGTAATAAGAAAATAAAAATATAGGTTTAAGTTGTTATATATATTTCTCTGATGAAACATAAAAGTGAGGTGAGATGTCAAATTGATAGAGTCTATTTATGTATTTAAAGATTGTCTCCTAGTAAGAATATTATACCAATTATATCATTGTTGGCTAAATGAAAACTATAAGACAAATGGATAAAAGGTTAAGTTAAAAAGATTTAAATTTTTACCATAATAAAAAAAAAGACAAAATGATGCAGGAGCATCCAGCTCTGAGGAGACAGAATGAGGTTGACAGTCTCAGGGAAAGACCAGAACACACAGTCACTTATTCATAGCTGGACGGGTGTCAAAAACCTTGTCGGTTATTTTATTTTATTTACTTGGTTTATTTTCTTTTTAGAAGGTTGATAGGATTCGGTTAATTAAAATCATGCATTGATTCTATTTTTTTTAGGAATTAGGAACAGAAGAATAAATGTTAATTAGTTAAGTTTCTTTAAAAACATTTTATTAGTTATGGACAGTTAGATAAACAGTTGCCCAATCTGTTGGGACAGTTCTACTAAGAAAAGAACAGTTATGTTTCTGGAGTTTAAAGGCAGAAGAGTATGATTGTAAACGATTCCTCTCAGACGAGAAAAACAAGAAGATACAGTCATTTCCAAATAGACATTCTTATTTTTATTTGCTTTTTAATCATCACTGTAATAATTGATTTCTTGCATCATAATATAGTTTCCTGTACGACCAAATTATATTGAAATATAAGACAGATAAAGTCTACAAGTTGAGCAAACGTGACAGTCATAATACTTTCCGACGGAGAACATAAAAAGTTGCGCACACCGGCCAACACACTGACAAATTCAAAAGAGCAGCAGACGTTGACAGTTAAAACATCTCCAGACACAGAGAACAAAAGACTGTGCATACGAACAGAAACCCACAGGTACTTCATAGAACCCTCTGATTACTTAATAGCAGAGTAAAGTGCCGTAACAGAACTAGCATGTTATTGTATCATTTCCTAAGACTGTATAAATAGTTATATACTGTTCAGAGCATTCCACAACCAGCGCATTATTAACACCCAGAATTTAAGAACAAAACCCAAAACCCCGAAATTGAAATTCGAACAGCTAATGATACAAGTAGACAAAGCTTAAAGAGTTGCACAGCCATAAAACACCGAGCAGAAATAACGCGACTGAGCGTTCCATTAATCAAACCATATGGTACAGAACGAGGGTTTCGAAATAACGAATACCCATCTCACCAAACGACTGGACAATGACATATCAGGCGAGGGTTTAATATAACCAGAGGCTCAAGTCACAAAACGAAAGACCAACAGTCAAATTATTACATTACAGAACGGGAAAACCCAAAGATAGGGAACCAGTGTACAGGAGAAGAGAGCTACTCCATCCAAGAAAGAAACCCAACAAAATTTCATCGCTCAGGCGACAACCAGGACCCAAAGAAGTTTACAGAACCATTAAATACATGCAAATGTGGAAGGAAAATACCCGTAGAGTGAAGACTGGTAAATGCAAGTGATTGCCGAGACAGGGAGGAACACCGAGCCACATCTACCAACAGGACCGAGCCACCTACAGATAAAGGAAACGAATTAATATGGAGTTACAGGCTTAAATAAATGAACAACAACAAATAATTGAAGGAGATTGAGGTAAGAATTTACCTGGAGCCGAGAAGACAGGGTTGAGGGAACGAGCAACCGTAAAAGCCTGAAGAACAGTGGCAACAAACGTTAGAACCAGAGAAAGAAAGGGTCAAATAGATTAAAAGGAACCAGAACTTACCTTGTAGCGAGGCCGAAGCATGTGAACCTGGAGGACGACCTGTAACGAAATGATTTCAGTGTTTAAACAACAGAGATAACACGAGAACAGACATTAACATCTATCCAATGAACAGAAAAACAAAACTGTAACTGTATAGAGCCGAGGGTTTCTTTGCGAGCTGCTGAACCCTACCTCCATGGCGTTAGAGAACCAGGAGCATCCATAAAAAAATCCGTGTTGACAAGCAAAACCACTGAGGAACGAAACCCCCACAGAGCATAGCGGAATTCGGATAGTGAAAAGTGCAAAGTGATAATGAACAGGTTGACAAAAGAGCTCGGGGTCATGTAGGAGCAAACCGGCGGATGAAGGTTACCAATCGGTGGAGCCAGTCATAACCCTAACCTGTATACCGAAGCAAGTACCAGTGTAATAAAGTCAACAATAAACGCTTCCAGGACGCCAAGTCCTATCAACAGGAGATATTTCAAGAACGGCGGGAAGCCATCATAAGGGGTATCAGAGCTAGTTTCTTGAGTTAGAACTAATGGAACAGGTAGAAGGTGAAGGTGAAGGAAGAGGAAAGGGAAGAGGAAGAGGAAGAGGAAGAAGACGAGTAGTCCGTAGGGTAGTAGATGATGGACTGCGAGAGGAGATTCGAGTCTTGCGTGAAAGATTGGCAGTGGTGGAGGCTGGGGGAAGAAGAAACCCAGCAGATGACAGTGATGAAGAAGTAGCTGAACCAGAAGATGAGTTCGACGGAGTGACACCGGAACTTAGATTGTTGAAGTCAGTTTTGCTGTCCAGTCATAAGCCAAGGCATGAGTTACCTACTTATGACGGAAGTTTGTCTGCAGATGTGTTATTAGATTGGCTGAGTGAAGTCAATAAATTTTTTGAGTTTGAGGAAACCAGTGAGGACAAACAAGTAAAGTTTGCTGCCACCAAGCTAAAAGGACATGCGTCCTTATGGTGGGACAGCGTTCAGGCAGAAAGAAGAAGACTACACAAACAGCCTATCAAGAAGTGGGCCAGAATGGAGGCAAAACTGAAGGAGAAGTTCCTACCGAAAGATTACCAGATCATGTTGTACAGGCAGGTACAGAACCTGAAGCAAAGAGGAATGACTGTTAGGGAGTTTACAGAGGAATTTTATAAGTTGAATTTGCGAGCAGGGTATGTGGAAGATACCTCAGAAAAAACAGCCAGATTTATAAATGGCTTGAGAGGGGAGATTTTGGATGAAATCGGTATCCTTTCACCTTAAACGTTGGATGAAGCCTATCAGTTTGCACTAAAGGCAGAGGAGAAAATAAACAGAAAATAGAACACCAAGAGAGGAGGTGGTTCTGGCAGGGGAAAAGGCAAGGTTTATGGCAGAGGTAGGGGTGCAGGCCCAAATGAGGAGGGCAGCAGTTCCAAATCTGCTGGCACAACAGAAAAGGACAACAGCACCAGGGAAGGACGACCAACTCAGAGAGGGCGAAGATTTGGTCGAGGCAGGGGAACTGTCCAGTGTTATCGTTGTCACAAATTGGGACACAAGTCATATGACTGTCCTGAAGGTGAGCCAGTAGGTGGAAGAGGAACCTATGTTGCTCAGCCAGAGGATGTTGAGGAGACACCTCAAGAAGCAAAGAACACACCCGAAACAGGCGAAGCCTTGGTGTTAAATAAGGTGTTGTTAAAACCAGCAAAAGAAGTTGCAGAACCAGATTAGTGAAAGGCTTTGTTTCGCACTGTTTGCAAGTCACGAGGTAAGTGCTGTAAGTTGATCATTGACAGTGGGAGTACTGATAATTTGGTAGCTGTGGAGATGGTAGAGAAGCTGGGATTAAAGAAGTTAAAACATCCCACTCCTTACAAAGTGTCGTGGCTGCAGAAGGGACATCAACTATTAGTTGATGAACAGTGTGAGGTGGAGTTTCAGATCGGTAAGTATAAGGACAAGATCTTTTGCGATGTCATTCCAATGGATGTCTGTCATTTACTATTAGGACGACCTTGGCAGTTTGATAGAAGTGCAGTTCATGATGGAAAAACCAACTGCTATAAGTTCGTGAAAGATGGGATCAAGCATACGCGTGTACCCATCAAGGAGGAAAATACAGCAGAAACTACCGGGGTGAAAGCACTGCTGTTGGGCGAAAAAGAATTTATAAAACAGATTGAGGACAGCGAGATAAATTTTGTTGTCATAAGGAGACCAAAGGCAGTAGTACTCCACACACAGGTTTCAGATTTTCTTGAAGAAGTTCAGAGGCTGCTACAGGATTTTGGGGACATAGTGGTAGATGATCTTCCAGATGAGTTGCCACAAAGGAGAGGTATTAGTCACTGCATTGACTTTATACCAGGGGCAAGCCTGCCAAATAAAGCAGCTTACCGCATGAGTCCCAAGGACCATGAAGAAATTAGGAAACGGGTCCAGGAGTTGTTGGACAAAGGTTTGATTCAAGAGAGCATGAGCCCATGTGCATTACCTACTGTTTTGGCTCCAAAGAAAGGAGGAGAGTGGAGAACGTGTACGGATTCCAGGGGTATTAACAAAATTACTGTTAGGTACAGGTTTCCCTTACCTAGGATGGACGATATGATGGATTGTTTGAGTGGAGTGGCTTATTTTTTGAAGATTGACTTGAAGAGTGGATATCACCAGACCCGGATTCGGGAAGGAGATGAATGGAAGACCACTTTCAAGATGAACGAAGGCTTATATGAGTGGCTGGTGATGCCATTTGGTTTGAGTAACGCTCCCAGCACGTTCATGCGTCTGATGAATGAAGTGCTGAAGGAATTTAATGGTAAGTTTGTAATAGTTTACTTGGATGATATTCTGATTTTTAGTAAGACTAAGGAGGAACATTTCAGACATTTGCAAAGTGTGTTGAGGAAGTTACAGCAAAATAAGCTGTTAATTAATCTGAAGAAGTGTACCTTTTTCAGCGAGAACTAGTGTATCTGGGTTTTGTCATCGCAGAAAATGAACTAAAAATGGACCCAGAAAAGGTGACAGCTATAGTTAGTTGGCCTTCTCCGAAAAGTTTATTTGAAGTTTGAAGTTTCCATGGACTTTCCAATTTTTACAGGAAGTTCATTAGAAATTTCAGCGAGATTTGCACACCAATGTTGGATAAGATCAAGAAAATAAATCAGCCATTTCACTGGACTGAAGCAGAAGAACACAGTTTTCAGATCTTGAAAAAGAAGATTACTGAAAGACCAGTGTTAAGACTGCCTGATTTCAACAAACTTTTTCAAGTTCGTTGCGACACCAGTGGTACAGCCATTGGGGCAGTCCTTAGTCAAGAGGACAGACCGGTTGCTTATTTCAGCGAAAAGCTAAATGAGAGCAGGCAGAAATACTCAACCTACGACAAAGAGTTTTACGCCATTATGTAGGCTTTGAAACATTGGCGACATTATTTGTTAGGTAACGAATTTGTTTTATTTTCTGATAATTCTGCGTTACAGTACATTATGCAGCAGCATAAATTGAACGATAAGCATGCAGCTTGGGTTGAGTACTTGCAAAGTTTCACATTTGTACTAAAACACATTAGTGGGCAATCAAATAAGGTAGCAGATGCACTTAGTAGGAGAACATTGCTTTTACAGGAGAGCACGATGCAGATTTTAGGCTTTGAGCATCTAAAAGAGTTGTATCCGACCGACACCGAGTTTATGGAGGTCTATGAGGCTTGTCAAAACCCGCTGTTACGAAATAACAGCAAGTGGCTAGACTATAATCTACAGGAAGGGTTGTTGTTTAAAGGGGGGCAGTTATGCATTCCCAACTATTGTATGCGGGAAAACATCATACAGGAAAAACACAGTGGAGGCCTGGCAGGACACTTTGGAATTGACAAGACAATTTCTCAGGTACAACATTTCTATTTTTGGCCTAAGTTGCAGCGGGATGTGCAGAGGTATGTGACTAGGTGTAAAATTTGTCAATTGGCAAAAGGCCACAGTTAGAACACTGGACTTTATATGCCATTGCCCATTCCTAGTCGACCATGGGATTTGGTTAGTATGGATTTTGTTCTGGGTTTGCCGAAGACACAACGAGGCTTTGATTCAGTAATGGTTGTAGTAGACCGATTTTCGAAGATGGCACACTTTGTACCATGCAGGAAAACCAGCGATGCTACTTACATAGCACATCTTTTCTTTACAGAGATTGTGCAGTTGCATGGACTTCCACGATCCATTATCTCTGACAGATATGTAAAGTTCACTGGTCATTTTTGGAGGACTCTGTGGAAAAAGTTAAATACTCAGTTGCATTTCAGCTCCGCTTATCATCCGCAGACGGATGGACAGACAGAGGTAGTGAACCGAAGTCTGGGGAACTTACTTAGAAGTCTAACAGGTGAAAATTCCCGTACTTGGGACCGTGTACTTGCACAGGTGGAATTCGCATACAACAATTCCCCTAACCGCAGCACAGGACACAGTCTGTTCCAGATTCTGTACGGCATGCATCCGCGAGGAGTACATCAGTTACGAGACTTGGGGAAACTTGAGAAATGGAGTGCTGATGGGGAAGATTTCGCCCAAGCCATGAGTAAATTGCATGAACAGGTTAAACTGAAGTTACAGGACAACAATCAGAGGTACAAGCAGCGAGCTGATACAAAACGTCGGGAAGTTCAGTTCAATGTAGGGGACGAAGTCCTTGCGTACTTACGTAAGGAACGGTTTCCAAAACAAGAGTACAACAAGCTGAAATTCAAGAAAATCGGGCCCTGCAAGATCATTCGCAAATTTTCTGCGAACGCCTATGAGTTACAGTTGCCACCAGGGATTGGTATTTCCCCTATTTTTAATGTGGAAGATCTGTTTCCTTATGTCACAGGTTCAGCAGATAGTACAGCAGCAGAGCCACCGCAGGACACCAAACATGAAGGAGATTCATGGACGAGACAGATGCCGATGGCACCACTTGTTGAGATCGAGGGAATTCTGGACACACAAGTAGCTAAGCGCACACGCAGGAAGGAATATTTGCGGTACTTAGTAAAGTGGAAGAACCGTCCAATAGAGGACAGTTCGTGGCTTAATGTGACGCAAATACAGAAAGCAGGCTATTCTGTCGACGACCTCATGGAACGGAGCCATGACTTTTTGCCACCCCGGGAGCCTGATGTAGGAGCATCCAGCTCTGAGGAGACAGAATGAGGTTGACAGTCTCAGGGAAAGACCAGAACACACAGTCACTTATTCATAGCTGGACAGGTGTCAAAAACCTTGTCGGTTATTTTATTTTATTTACTTGGTTTATTTTCTTTTTAGAAGGTTGATAGGATTCGGTTAATTAAAATCATGCACTGATTCTGTATTTTTTAGGAATTAGGAACAAAAGAATAAATGTTAGTTAGTTAAGTTTCTTTAAAAACATTTTATTAGTTATGGACAGTTAGATAAACAGTTGCCCAATCTGTTGGGACAGTTCTACTAAGAAAAGAACAGTTATGTTTCTGGAGTTTAAAGGCAGAAGAGTATGATTGTAAACGATTCCTCTCAGACGAGAAAAACAAGAAGATACAGTCATTTCCAAATAGACATTCTTATTTTTATTCGCTTTTTAATCATCACTCTAATAATCGATTTCTTGCATCATAATATAGTTTCCTCTATGACCAAATTATATTGAAATATAAGACAGATAAAGTCTACAAGTGGAGCAGACGTGACAGTCATAATACTTTCCGACGGAGAACATAAAAAGTTGCGCACACCGGCCAACACACTAACAAATTCAAAAGAGCAGCGGACGCTGATAGTTAAAACATCTCCAGACACAGAGAACAAAAGACTGTGCATACGAACAGAAACCCACAGGTACTTCATAGAACCCTCTAATTACTTAAGAGCAGAGTAAAGTGCCGTAACAGAACTAGCATGTTATTGTATCATTTCCTAAGACTGTATAAATAGTTATATACTGTTCAGAGCATTCCACAACCAGCGCATTATTAACACCCAGAATTTAAGAACAAAACCCAAAACCCCGAAATTGAAATTCGAACAGCTAATGATACAAGTAGACAGAGCTTAAAGAATTGCACAACCATAAAACATCGAGCAGAAATAACGCGACTGAGCGTTCCATTAATCAAACCATATGGTACAGAACGAGGGTTTCGAAATAACGAATACCCATCTCACCAAACGACTGGACAATGACATATCAGACGAGGGTTTAATATAACCAGAGGCTCAAGTCACAAAACGAAAGACCAACAGTCAAATTATTACATTACAGAACGGGAAAACCCGAAGATAGGGAACCAGTGTACAGGAGAAGAGAGCTACTCCATCCAAGAAAGAAACCCAACAAAATTTCATTGCTCAGGCGACAACCAGGACCCAAAGAAGTTTACAGAACCATTAAAGACATGCAAATGTGGAAGGACACTATCCGTAGAGTGAAGACTGGTAAATGCAAGTGATTGCCGAGACAGGGAGGAACACCGAGCCACATCTACCAACAGGACCGAGCCACCTACAGATAAAGGAAACAAATTAATATGGAGTTACAGGCTTAAATAAATGAACAACAACAAATAATTGAAGGAGATTGAGGTAAATATTTACCTGGAGCCGAGAAGACAGGGTTGAGGGAACGAGCAACCGTAAAAGCCTGAAGAACAGTGGCAACAAACGTTAGAACCGGAGAAAGAAAGGGTCAAACAGTTTAAAAGGAACCAGAACTTACCTTGTAGCGAGGCCGAAGCATGTGAACCTGGAGGACGACCTGTAACAAAACGATTTCAGTGTTTAAGCAACAGAGATAACACGGGAACAGACATTAACATCTATCCAACGAACAGAAAAACAAAACTGTAACTGTACAGAGCTGCTGAACCCTACCTCCATGGTGTTAGAGAACCAGGAGCATCCATAAAAAAATCCGTGTTGACAAGCAAAACCACTAAGGAACGAAAACCCCACAGAGCAGAGCGGAATTCGGATAGTGAAAAGTGCAAAGTGATAATGAACAGGTTGACAAAATGGCTCGGGGTCATATAGGAGCAAACCGGCAGATGGAGGTTACCAATCGGTGGAGCCAGTCATAACCCTAACCCGTATACCAAAGCAAGTACCAGTGTAATAAAGTCAACAATAAATGCTTGCAGGATGCCAAGTCCTATCAACAGGAGATATTTCAAGAACGGCGGGAGGCCATCACAAAATAGATTTGTAGTTAATTCAGAATGCTTAGATTAATTTTTTTAGAAATCAGTCAAACATTGAAAGAATGACCCATTAGTCTAATCATTTAAAGAATGACCCATTAGTCTAAACTTGATAAGTGAAATGCTTGAAACTTGATAATAAACTGTGAAAGTTGATATTATAAAATTAATTACATTAAAAAAAAAAGTTGAATTGGTGAGGGTGTTAAAAAACACTAAAAAATAAATAGAATACCACCTTTTTATAATTTGTAGTTACATTTTCAACACCATGGCTTCGGAAAATCCTCATAATATTGGCTTAAAATGTAGGCCATTTCTCCAGATTTTAAAAATGGAATACAAAATTTAGAGCATTGCTCCCGATCAGATCTGGTTGATTTCATTCATGCCCTTTTCAATGCTCCATCACATTCTACATGCCAAAAAAATAAACATAAAAGCAATTGGTCAACACAATTAACCCATAATTATCGATTAAAAGAACTGTAATAATAATTGATGAGTGTATAACCCATCTAAATATAACAATATGAAACAATGATTTAGAAGAAGAAAGGAAATTTTCAATAAAAATGTTTCAGTTTACAATAAAAAAACCCTATTTACATGTTAATGAATTAATGAAACCATGACCTATGAGTATAAATCTAAAGTGTGCTTGAAACTTCATAATAAAATATGAAAGTTAATATTATAAAATTAATTACATTGGAAACAAAAATGTTGAATTAATGACGCTGTTAAAATACACTTATAAATATTATGATAAATATTATTTAAAAGGGCATCGGCTTATGAACTATATATCAATGGAGGAAACTATTACATTGAGTTGCACTGAAATTTCATCAGTTTGGCGGATCCCCTTCCATCTAGAAGGAACAAGCCCCATACCAGTGTCTACGAAGATTTATGATTCGGGCCAAAAACCTTTACACAATGCAACGACACCAACAAAAGGAAATCATATGAATGTCTGATTAGGAGCACATACGAAGTGAAAGAACGAGATATTGAAGAGGGAAACGATAACATCCTTCCCAAAATTAGAATTTTTCGATAGCCCTCCACTTTTGTGTAAGCGCATGAATTCCATAGAACTAGCTATGTGCAGACTTCTTTCTCGGCTAATGAACACAGACAATACTCATGGGAGCTCTAAATAACAAAACCAAATAGTAGCAATAACATCCATTCAGCTAGAAATCAAAAATTGTTTAGATCTCAAGCTTAGTAGCCATTTACTCATTCAATGAAGCAAATAAAGGTCTTAGTAGGTTTATTGATGCAAGTTCTTTGACCTGAGAGAGCTTGAGTGTCTTCTTCTTCAAGACGAGCAGTAAAATCATTGATACATAAGAAATATAGCCTCCTTGGCTTCTTTGTTACCGTAATTATTCATTCAAAAATTATGTGTTTGAACCCAGTTCATTGGCTGAAAAAAATTAATAATTTGTACTAATTAATAATATCAATAACATGCTAAAATCTGCAGATTACTTGTTACTGTCATTTTTCATTGAAAAATTATGTGTGGAACCCAGTTCATTGGCTGAAAAAATTAATAATTTGTACTAATTAATAATATCAATAAAGTGCTAAAATATGCAGATTAATATAAATAAAAATAACATTGTAATATTTTACTATACATGATATACATGATGCTAGTATTCCTATCATACAATCAATAAAGAATTTATTAAATATTGCCTTCCTAATATTGATGCCAGAAGGTCATCATGAAAATCAGCTACCAGTTGGTTTTCCAGAGTCTCATCATGTTGTCCTCCCAAGTACACCACATATACAACTGCCAAAGCAATAAATTCAACCATTCCAATTTACACTTAAAAAAAACCCTATTTGCACATTAATGAAGCAACGAAAGTTTAAAGCTTAATACCATCCCTTTATAATTTGTATTTAATTTTTCATCTAAATAAAGTCCTGTAGTATCTTCCCTTCAAACAAAATATTTTCTGCTCATACTCATAAAATTGGGTTAAAAATGAAAATATTTTTTACTTTTTAAAAATGAGCTACAAAATTTAAGACATTGCTCCAAATTTTCAAATTGAGCTATAAAATTTAGGGCATTTCTCTGCATCATATTTGGTTGACACCATTTAGGACTTCTTAAGTCTTTATTCAAATACTACATGGAAAAATAAAAATAAGCACAAAATAAAATATGAAAAATCGAAATGTAACAATGTAGAAGAACGAAATTTTCAATAAAAATTATTTTGATTATAACAGTGGAACTCAAACAACGTACACAAAAAAAAACCTATTTACCTGCCCATGTGTTACATTTCATTTGTGGTCCTGATAATCTATAGGCTTGTATTTGAAACATGTGGGCTAGATGGCACATTCATTAACAAGAACAGACGAGCGTTATTTGTAGGCTTATATTTGAGCATGTTATCTCTCCACTGGATGGCTCCTTGATTACCAATAAACAAACAAGCACATGAACTCCCCTTCCATTCCATGCATTTATATGCATATCATTTGTGGTTGAATAGGTCAGCGGGCCATCGAGAATTTTACAAAAATTTCATGCTACAAATGGTTAATGGAGCTATGTGTTTCAGAATATGAGGAGCAACTTGGTAAGATTTTTGTTTTCAATTTTCTCATCAATAACATTTATCCTAAATTTTTCATTGTAATTTGGTGAAAAAAAAAATTAAACAGGGTTTAATCACTTGTTTTAGATATGCATGAAAGTTATCAGTTAAAATTCTATATGTTGATTGAGTGGTGACTATGAGAATATACTAGCATCTTTCAATTTAGGCCATCCCATCAAAATATTTAATTAGAAAAAAAATTAAAGAGGCCAATTCCAATAGGGGGATGCCTATTGGTGTAAATATTATTGACTTAGCTAATACAATATAGATAGAGAATGAAGCCCACTTATGCACATTCATGCACTTGAAATGTTATGTTCTCTCACTTGTCTACAAAAATTTTTGGAGTTGATATTACATAATCACATCTATAATTCAAGTTGTACAAAGGTACACGACCACAAGCAAAATTGAAAATAAGAAATTATAATAAATAATATTAAAAAAACCATATTAAGAACACAAATTTATGTCCTACTACTCTAAAAACAAAACTGCTTTACCATATAAAACATTGAAACACAACTAAAGTTGTTAACTCATGGCATATTGGAAAGGTGGAACCTCCGATTTATCGCAACTAGCAGTAATAGGCACTTCCTTATACATTTATCATTCACTTCACGGATCCTCCAACACTTTAATGAATTAAAAACCATCCTATTCCCAACTAGAGGAGTTAACATTGGAGGGGATGTTTGGGTTATCTAGGTGAGGAAATTATAAGAATGGGCTATGTTTGAGTTGGCTCCATCTCCAATGTCAAAAAAGATAAATTAGTTGCATAAGAGTATCTTGTTAGTTAGAAATATTCATTGACATTTCTAGTTGGAAGGAGGATACAAATTTCTATATGCATGAAAAAATGTATCAACATTTGAACCATATGAAAAGTTCTTGAACAAACAAATAAATAAGGGCATCTTGTCAAACATAGGATATATTGTCAGTCATGTATGTTGTTTCAATTTTCAACCAACCGTGTTATCACTATGTTTTGTGCATTGTCTACATTGTACAACATAACTGGTGACAAGATTTTCATTTTCTCTCTAAATTATATTTACTAGGAAATCAAAAGAAAATCAGAATATTTATATACCTCCATAGGTTTTCTCATCTCATACTTAGGGTATATGCCACTACTTATGTGTTTATTATGATGCAAGGATGCAAGACAATCCCGGGAAAATGTACTACACTCAACATCTAACTCCATATCTTTTCCCATTCTTTTCCATAAAGTCATCTTTGTAGATACCTCAAATGAAACCACACTTTTGCAATTCCCTGCACTAGAGAAAAATGAGGTTCTCTTTTCATCAGGTCTAAATCAACCTTCAAAAATTACATTGCCAGGAAAATGTATTGCACTCAACATCTAACTATGTATATTTTCCCATTCTTTACCATAAATTCATCTTTGTAGATACCTCAAATGAAACTACACTTTTGCAGTTCCTTGCACTGGTGAAAAACGAGGTTCTCTTTTCATCAGGTCTAAATCAACCTTCAACAATTATATAAGTTAATTAGTATGTACAAGCGATCTCATTTAGAGTATGACTTGGTAAAGATGATTAATAGTGTTTAGAATGAACTAGAAAATCTAAGATAGGTATTCAAACAATATGCAGGACATATTTTGGCATGATGAACCAGTATTTAATTTAAGAAAAATAGACCTAAGACCTTAAGGCTATGACAAAAAACTAGATTATCTCAATCGAGATATTGCGGGTTACTGCAACCAAGTTCCTCGAATGATAATATCAGATCTTAGTAGAGTGAAACAAAGATACATAAAATGTGAGGAAATGTTTAATGTTTCAATATATAAGTACTATGGAATACCCTTAAGTGCAGGGGTGCATTATTAAATACACTAATAAAAGGTTTAACATGGAACTACAAAGCAAGTCTACTAAATTAATTACAATGATTCATAAATTAACTACTTATGAGATCTTGCAAAAAGAAGTACAACTCCTTTAAGCCAAATATATATATCATAAGCATAAAGAATCACGGCACTATGCATATGAAAGTCTAGATTTAAATTTTATACAAAAGAAAATCACGAGAAAAAGACTCGTATAAAATATTTGCACAAGAAGTTACAAGAGAGTGTACCCAAGATTCCTATGAATTGAACATAACACATCTCATTTTAAAGGAATGAAGGATGAGAAGCTGGATACCCACTCAACATGGAATCAACCATGACATGCCTAACAAATAAAAGAAATAAACTGAGCCTCAAATAGGAACCCAGAAAGGGAAATTGTTATAGACATATTCTAATCTACACAACGAATATCTATGAGTTAGCGAAGAATATGAAAGGTGGTCAAAGAGTAATTCTTAATCGAGACTAAGGGACTAGAAATGAGATAGGAGAGGAAAACTTTATAATAGCCTATGTTATTTGGAAAATGAAATATGGACCACACTCCACATAGAATACCATCAAAGTCAACCAATTAGACTCAATAATAGGAGTTTTTTAGGACCAAAATATGAGGGATTATCATAGATGGAGAGATAGAAATTGTGAAAGAACATTCGACATGTTACCTGGAATAGAAGCCCCTAATGTTGTATGAGATGGAGGACCAGGACAAGAGGTACAACAAAGAAATATCTTGGTAAAACCTAACTAGATATTTATCTTGGTGAGCAACAAAGAAAAACTAAAATCAAATACATAATTGAATATTACAAAATGTGAGGGGATTTTGACTTATTAGAATTGAAGGCAAACCCTCACACACTGGTTGTTGTCTGCATGAACCTCCTTGACCTCCTAGGAATTATAAGGGTTAGAAATATATAAAACGGCCAACATGAGAATCAGAACAATTCTAGACATACAAATTTTAAAGAAATTCCTATAAAACAAATTTATTTCTGTCAACCAAACGTTCATGTGCCTTTGACCAAACAAATGTTCTTGGAAGCGCATAGAAGAAGTAAATTCTTCCAAGGATCCTATTCCAAGGCTTAATGTTTTTCAATATCGCCCCATATAGAAAAAGGAAAATCAAAGAAATGAGAATGAGTCAAGACCCTACGAAAACTCAACAGAGGATAAAATGGAAAAATGAACCTAATGGAACATCAAATCACATGGGTTTCCTGCTGGGAGCATACTCAAGTCATTGACCAATGGATAGATTATATATCCACTAATACTTGAATGAAGCAAATTCACGACCGTAAGAATTCATACTCATGAGGTAGAGCAAAGTGTCGGCAAATTAAAAATATCAAATGAGAAAATGAGCTCGAAATCAAGGTAGTGGATCCTATGTTGAACAAAAACTAAAGTTTTAAGTTGAGAAATTGTTAATAACTATCTCAACAATTCACCATAAGTTCACGTGGAAGCCATGTGATAACCATGAGGTGGGTTTCCTCTCATAGAGCTACGCGGAAGGGTAGCAGGCCCCTTCACATGTTGAACCACATATACAATGTCTATGAATAAGGTGGCTTATTGAATAATGTTCAAATTCTAAAAATAGTTCATACGTGAAGGTCGTTAAATTCCTAAGGTCTTACATGTCAGTTATAAGATCATGTTGTTGATTCTTGGGTTCGGTGAGTAAATTCACTCCTAAAGCGTCGTGTTAGGAAAATAAAGTAAAGGCGCCAAGTTTAAAATTGTTCCAAGTATGCATAACCAGTTATGTAGAAGGTATAAAGAACTAAATTAAATACCCTTTATGTTATACAAAATCCTTTGGAAATTAGTTATGCTATGCTCAAATCTACCGAGGAAAATCTCTAATATGTCGCTATTAGTGGGAAATTGTTAAAAAAATGTTGTGGATATTTAAGTGACATTACATGTGGTATAAGTGTTGTAGGTTCAACATTAAATCCTATGGGCTAAATCATAGTTGAAATTCAACTAAGTGATTATTTCTATTGTTAATAATTAAGAGGGAAAGAAGGAAATAGTGGCAGAAGTATCTTCTTGATATTATAGTGAATGGTAGTAGATATAGGTGTAGATGGGAGATGAAGTGTCACCTCCTACACCAGAATTGTTGGAAATAGTAAAAAGAATTGAACACTAGAACTAGACAGTAGTAAAGTCTTTCTAAAATAGGTTGATAGATACTAGGAGGAAGAGAGAAATAAGTAATATGATACTTAATATATTTACATCTAGAAGAAAGTGAGAGAAACATTAAGAAAGGATAAATAACAAAAGTTGGATTGGTTAAAAAGAAAATTAGAATATTTGCATGTTAAAGGGAAATTTGAATTGAGAGTTTAAGTGTGTAAATCATAAAAGATTTTGAGTAGGGTGAAATGCAACGTGAAAATTAAATTCATAAAAAAATGTTACATAAAAGAGCAGGGGACCAAAAATACACTGCTCAATTAAATAAACCATTCATAGGGATTTATAGAGCATAGAAAACTACTCTGAATTGGTTGATCCGAGTGTACAAGGCATATATCGTTGATAACTTTCTCAAAAGAAATAAAATGTCTTCTTTTGAATCTAGCAATTATACCAAGAAAATAGAAAACCAAATTATTGGCACATATACATGTGCAAATCTAAAGGGAATGCAATACCATTAGGTACTAGATGAGGAAAAAATATTTCAAATGGATGTCTTTAAAGTAGCACTACAATATCAGTTAAACACCTCATACATTGATAACAAATAAGACTAGCACATAGTATTTAAAATAAATTAGTTATAGTGCTAAGAAAAATGATACAACAACAGGTTTACAATGATATATGATAAAAATATAAAAGAGATATAACCTCTTTAGGTCATCCTAAGCTCATAGATAAAACAAGTATATAATAATGGAAAAAGAAACTCCATCTCTATATCTAGAGGTAACCAAAGTAGGAAGAACAATTCAATAATGGTTGTTGCATGAAGTTCAAGGGAGATCTAGTTAAGTCATAAGGCGTTCTCTCTCAGAAGAACTTCCCTCCCACCCACCTATCATCAATCTGGATCATTGGATCATATGTTAGACGATTGGAGAAGAGACAATAATTCAATCATCAAGTCAAAGTTGTTGCATGAAATTTAAGAAAGATCTAGTTTTGTTGTAAGGAATTCCCCTTGGGAAGAACTTCCCTCCCACCCACATATCATCTCTCTGGATAATTGGATCATATGTTAGGCGATTAGAGGATGTAAAATCATTCAATCATCGTGTCAAACATAGTTGGAAGGAAAAATTAAACCCTAACAATTTTCTCAGTTTTCATAAGTATGAACAAATGCTTCGATGGTCGCATGTTGACTACATCCAGAGCTCCATTCCATTGAAGTCTTAGAAATATGCACTTATGCACTTTTGTTTATGGGTATTCCACAAATTATATTCAAACTTGTGTTAATTATACTAGTAATTTTGCTTTAATTAATTAATGGAATGCAAAATTGCATGGCTTCACCATAGATTAAAAAAAACAAGATTACAGCAAATCCAAAAGCCACCATAGATTCCCAATTGATTATTGAGCAATTGTCTTTCCTGACGGGTAGAAACGTTAACCCGTGGAAATTACAAGTGAAAAATCATAGGAAAAATATCAAGCTTTGAAAAACGAAATGAAAAATGCGGAGGAGGATAATTCGCATGAATTTCTCAACAATTCCAAATTCTTTAGCAAAGAGGATCAATCATGCTCCATCATCTAACTCGTGTGTATCATTATTACAAAATGTTGTGTGAGTTTTCTTGGAGGAAAGCAAAAAAAGCATTCCCAGCACAATAGATAATGGATGATTCCCAACAACTCTGGCCATGCACAAGATTTCAAGAAGGGCTCTACAAGCCCAGCACAATAAATTAAAGAAGGACCTGTCAATCTCCTTCTAAGAAAGAATGCATGAACGAGTCTAAGATTTGATAGATAATCTATTTTGGTCATATGAAGGTACAACATAAATAGGTCGAAGACTATGACACTTCATGTGGAATTATTTGTTTCTATTGTTAAAAAGGAGCCAGAGATGGAAGAAACAATATATTTTGAATAGATTACAGAGCATCTTATTCATTTCTTCCGAGTCAATAGACTTGTAAAGAAATAATATAGATCCACCTATTTTGACAAATATTTTTTCAGGCACATCGAGGTTACAACCAAGAATTTTTGCTCACCCAAGGGATACATCACTACTCTATATGATCGACATTCGGGAAGAGAATTTGCATGCCAAGAACCTATACCTAAAAATGGTTTGATCTGTCTACTTCTAAGCTAGAATCTAGGACCGATTCCAAGGCATGAAGGCTTATAATTTTTGGTCATATGGAGGGAAGAAGGAATGGGTAAAAGAAGGTGATACTTTCAGTGGACTTATTTATTTATATAGAAAAGTTTTTTGGAACAACATTGAGCAGATTTTTGGAGAACGAAAACACATTTTTTTGGTCCATCCAAGGGACACATCTGTAGGTTTCAACCTCGTACAGAAATTACCTGCATACGAATTCTAAATCACAGGAAAAATAAAAATGCGAGAGCATAACACATAAAATACATATACACAGAGATTTCCGACTGGATCTCAAAACCGAGACTACCAGCTTGATTTTTCATTATATTCCTTTCAATGTTACAATACATATTTATACATGCTGAAGCATCCAATACCATGGACCGAAAAACCATAGGTAGGTTCGCCCAACCTAATATAGGCTCCAAAAAAAAATTTCTCGAGGCGCTGCCTCGAACCCCGTAGAGGGGGGCTGCCCGCCCCCCTCAAACCCCCCGGACAGGGGCGGCTGTCGCCCCCTGTGTGACCCCTCCGCTGCGCAATCGGCGCGGTGAAGGGGGGGCTCCGCCCCCCCTCTAACTGCCCGGTTCACTACGTAGGTTAGTCGTGGAGAATATAACACAACCCAACAATCTCCCACTTGTTGTTTTCTTTCCACAGGGGGCCACAGGAGAGCTTAGTCATTTT
>APFE031066528.1:0-21534 GCA_000404065.3 Pinus taeda
TAGCTAACATTACATTAAAAACTAGGGCAGACAACCCTGTGACTCTATCATACTTTTCGCGCTCTACACCCGCAATTCGCGGAGTTTTACAAAAAGATTGGGTCAAAACTTGGGCTTTAAGCCCCAAAACATGCCTTGGGGGGGATTCCATGCCCAACGAGCCCCCAACACAAATATCGTGACTCACCCTTGAGTCACTCTGTCAACGCAGTGATCTTTGCGCAGAGTCCCTCCAACTGTTCTCGAACTGCGCGGAGGTCAGTAGCGTATTGAGCTGCTGCTTGTTGGATTTATTGCATGCACTGTTTTAAGACCTCTGCGTCTGGAGTGCTTCTCTACATTAATGTGTGCATTCCCTATATGTGTGCGAGCTTGTCTTCGATGTTTGCCGTGATGGTGAAGGCCTCGTCGATCCAAGGTTGGATGCATGCTTTTAGGACCACTTCCTTATGGCATGCCATGTCCACCTGCTCCTTTAGTGCTTTAGCCTACTGCATCCTTGCAAGCCTTTGGGTGAGGACCAATGTTTGCGCAGTTCATTGGACACTGTCATACTGTTGTTGGAGTTCTCGTGCCTCTATTTCTAAGCGTTGTATGTTGGGTTCCTCCTGCAGATTTGTGAGGACCTCAAGTGATTCTTCCAACATGCTAGTGTAGTATCACACTACACCTCCTATTTCCTCCAATCCCACTGTGATAGTGCTAGCACGTTGTTCTCTGACTTCCAGGGGAGTGGATGGTTGTGCCTTTATCCGCAGCTCGGTGATTTGAAGATTCAACTCTAGCTGAACCTTTGTCATTTCTTCCCTGGCCTCATGGAATCATGCTGCTAACTTGTGGACCCGAAACTCCACTGGTATATCTACTAGGATAGCGAGCTTTGGGACGCTTTGGAAAGAGTCATCTATCACCTGCACCAACTGTTGATTTTGTGACACCAATTCGTTGTGCTGTAAGCTGAGTTGTTCCATATTTATCTTCTCCTCGCTGAGGACTTCGAGGGCGTGGCTCTCCCTAGCGCGCAGCTCTGTCGTTATCCCATCCTGCAATAGATATAATGTCGTGTGTGGAAGGGCAGCTAGATTAACACTGAGACCTTTCATCGTGCTAACCGAAAACTTGTCGGCCTCATTTGATGTCACTAGAGCCCCTTCTAGCAACACTATTGTGTTCATCGTCTACACGTTCAACATCTGTTCTGCTGTCGTGGATCTAATTGCGAGGTTGGTTGAAAGGGTACCAACCTGAGAGGGGCACACCTATGAGTCCTGCAACTATGCTCTAAGGGCCCCCAACACAGCTTGGTGCTCCTGCATGAAATCCTGGAGAGCCTCATTTGTGACATTGTGCACTGTATTGTTGATGTCATGCAGATCACCCTCGGTTAAGGTGATCGGGTCAATGGACAATTTCGAAGCCTTGACCTTCTTCCATGATCCTACCCGTTCTATCAGGTGTTGGCGCTTCTGCTGTGTGGACACAATTCATTGGTCTGTGCCTCCTTCTTCTATTTTTGCTTCCCCTACTGCTTGCCCTTGAGAAGGCGTTGTTTGGCCCTCGGCCACCTTCGCGGCTGCTTCCTGTGCTGCTGCTGTTGCTGTGACCTTTTCCTTCTCAGCTGCTTTTTGTGCCGCTTCCCATGCTACCCGTACTTCGGCTGCTACTATTTCCTTCTGTCATTTTTCGACCAACTATGTAATGCACAGCTTGACATCATCTTTCCTCTTTTGTGTTGCCGACTTCTCGAGTTCTGCAATGTCTGGGGTGCGCCATTCCGACAGCCATGCCTCCAAGACATTGAAAATGGCATCGTTAGTGGCTACAAAGGGTAGCTTTGTCCACTTCTTCGTTAGATCCTTGCACGCCCTGATATATATGTTATGCATGTCGGCCTTAAATTTTGCAAAACTTTACAAATTGTTGTAAATTGTGGGCAACAACTGCAGCTTATGGTTGATCCACATTCGGATGTTCATCTCCATGAGCACCCAGAAGATCTTATTGTCACGTATCCTTGTAGCATCCTTCATGGCCCAGAGCGAAGCGTACTTCACGACCTCTGGTAAATCACTGTCAATGATGGGGAATTAACAGTCCTCTGGAAATTCCCTTGCTATGAGCACTATGGACAACAATGGCCATGCATAGTGGAAGGTTTTACCCTACTCCTGGGCTTCGCGGAAATTCTCTAAAAATTTTGTGTAAAGGAATTCAAACCAGTTAAACTAGACCCCCTCCATGCATTGCTTAGCCAGCGCGACCACCGACGCAGGTACCTCGCCTGCACAACACTTGCACATAACTTTTCTTTTAAGGATTTGGGTTGCCACGCGTATTGCTTTTTCCTTGATGCTGGAGATGGCATAACCACTCTTCTTCGTTTCCATATTGTACTTCTTCTTCATGGACTTCGCGATGGCCAAAGCACTGCCCTTTCCTTCCGATATGGCCACAGGGTCCTCTCCCTTATATGGAAGCTGGGAGATGCAATGAATTAAGTCCATCATGATGGGGATAGGCTCCTCCAACCATAAACACCCATCATGCACTAGGCATAGCAGTTGCCTGATGACGAAAAAGGTGATTGGGGCGCAGTGGAAATGCGACACCCAGAGTAGGTTCAGTAGCTCGGCCTTTTCCACTCTACGCAACCACTTTTGCAGCTTTAATGTTATCGTGACCCCCATGGTGTTATGCTTCATGAGGTTTCCGGTCTCTGGGTGAGGAAACTTCTCGTAGCCAACGAGGTCCCAATCTTTGAATTTCATGCTCGGTACATGGCCCAGGTGCGTGCCTTCAAACATAATGCCATTTGGGAGGAGCAGGGTCTGGAGCGAGCTCTTGGTCTCGTTTAGGTCCTTGGGCACTTTGGCCTTCCCTTTGCGCGGGGGGACATATGTGGGCAGTTTTGTTGCTGAGGGCGCAAGCTGAGTATCTACCTCCATTGCTTCATCTTCATATTTTGTGATGACAAGCTCCTGCAAAACTTCTTCTTCTTCATTTGTGTTTATAGTGATGGCTTTCCCCTTCTCCTCCATCGACAATTTGTTGCGCAGCAAGTTTTGCGGGGACACGCGTATGAAAGCCATTGCTTGTTTATCCTTCTTAGGTCTTGGCATGCGCGATGAATTCAGGATCTCTACCACAATCTCGAAACCTTCTGGAACATCCCCCACAGTTAGGCCCTGCACGGCCTCGCCGGCGGTCACCTCTACTATCCCCATACCATCCTTAGTTGTTGTCATTGTAGTTGTGCAACAATCTATCACTCACGAATTCAGGGTCTTAATCAACGCTTGGCTCTCAACACTCAAGCCTCTACTCAATTGCTCAATTCGCAAATGACCAAGTGTTGTTTGTTGGGAAGCCCTTTGTATTTATAACACTTTTTGAATTCGAATTCGACCGTCCCCCCTAATTCTAGTTCATTAATGCTTTCTTGGTGGCAGATTTTCCCAAATCTTGCCCATAAATCGCATCTTAAATACCTATCGCCCACTCCATTTGGCCTCAAGTCGAGCATACCATTATGAATAGTGACCTCAGCAGTCACTTTCTGGCCAACCCGTGCGGCAACGCAATCCCCCGTGTGCGATCACGAACCTTATGACTCTCTTCTTCTGGGCGCATCTCTAACATCACGTAGCTCATGAGTAGAATAGTTTATAATTTCGTGCTCCCTTCCAACTGCATAGAGTGCTAAGACTACTCGTCCCTTGGCTAGTTAGGTGGTCTCACCACCCGTGTAGAGTTTGTAGAAATTTTGAATAATTTAACACATATTCAACAGAGATAATCCTGATCATGTACTATTGCGGAAAACATACACAATACATAAGCTCCTCTACGTTGATCATCAATATAGCAGCATCAATAACAATAAAACATCAAGAGCATTCAAACATTAACACAGTATGTATCCCGGGGAAAGCATCTCGCTAAAAACCCCAACTATCTGTATATTAATGATTGAGTCATGTAACATTACACAGCATAATACTCCTCACAAGTATCTCCACCTCTGTTACACACAATACAGCTCAGATCTGAATCAATCACTGGCTCAAATCTCCTTCGCTGCTTGCCTGCCTCCGCTGCTGCTCAATACCTGCACAAGAACCGGTGATAATACCAAGGCAACCACGTCTTTCCTTGGCTAAATCACGTGACAACAAGCTACAATACGTGCAAACTCATTGGCATACTCAATCCCCTGATTTGTGCAAGATCTGGTGCACAACTATAGTCACAACTGATAGCAATCTGATTCTCTAACACCTGTCCCTGCTGAACTGACATGCACTGACATGCAACTGAGTTAACTGATGTATTCATTAGTTGTATTATGAGTTAATAACTTGTGAATTAATTAATAACTAATTCACCCAACTCATCTCTAGTCTATTCGCCAGTTAGACTAAATAAAACCAGTTTAACAAAGCTAAACTGAACACAACTCCATCAACTGCACCTCCAGTCCACTAAACTCAACTCACTTGAGTTCTAACTGAAGTCATGCATGCAAATATTCAACTAACCCATAAGAAACACGTATTTCCTTCATGCAATTGCATGTGCCACATCCGTAGCTCGAACTGAAGTGCTCCAAGAGAATAAGACAAAGTTTATAGTCCAAATATTATTGTGAGATAATAATATTTGACTTTTCTATTTTTGACAGCCAGTCTAAAAATAGACTTGATCACTCACACTGTGATCACTAACACTTTCATCAAAAATAGAAGTCCATCTATTTTTCCAACTTGATCAATCATCCATAAACAACAACCTGCAATCCATAGACATGATCCATATGTCTAAAAATAGACATAGTCTAAAAATAGACTTGCGCCAAAAATAGCCTGCGGGCCACTTAGTGAAGGCGACTCCTTTCCACTAAGCTCCATCATCTTGTTGCAATCTCAACACACCGCAAGCCCAAAGGCATAGGTAGCGGCCTGTGGCAAAACTTGTAGTACTTGGAGAGACCTTTCCAACAAGGTATCGTACACCCCAAACGAAGACAATATGACCAAGTTACAACCCCGGGAAGTTGGCTGCCCAACTAACCCCAACGCAGCCTATAAACTCTTGTTGTTTCATCTCCTAGGGTTAGGGTTTTGGTTGTTTAGGGTTTTCTCATGTTTTTCAATAATATAAAGGCCCTTGAGCCTCATTGTAACATAGTTTAGAGGTAGGTAGCCGCCACATCTCTTCTTAGAGATAAGCTACCATCGCCCGAGCTAGTCTTATTTCCATTCTATTTGTAAGCATATTTTAATATTTGATATTAATGAAATGAAGTGTTATTTCTGTTGCATATTTGTGTTTATGGTTATATCTGTAATTTGTTGTGTTCCTATTTAAATTTAGATCAGGTGAGGAGGATCATATTAGAGGGAGCACGAGACCATATTATCTCCAATCTCCATGGGAAAGAGACTTCGTATGTAATGTGGCAAGCATTGATTGATTTGTTCCATAATAGTAATGACCATAGGAAATTGGCACTCAAGGACAAGATTCGAAATATCAAGATGTAGAGGAACGAGACCATTCCATAGTCCCTAAGCAGGTTCACACAGTATCGTGATGAACTTGGTCAAGTTGGTTTTACTATAGAAGAGGATGATTTAGTGCGCCTATCCCTTCTAGGCCTTCTCAAGAGTTGGCACAACTACCAATATTCAGTGAACGGGAGGGACAAATTACCAAAGTGGGAATGCTTGTGGTATGATTTGGTATAGGAGGAGATAAGGCAGAACACCAAAAATGGGACCTCATTCAAGGGTGAGGATGAGGAGAACCATGCCTTAGTTGGAAAGGCAAAGAAAGGGAAAGGGAAGAAATCCTAATCCAAAGCATATTCGAGTCAAGGGGGCAAGAAGAAAGACTTGTCCAAAATCAAGTGCTTTCACTGTCATGAATTCAGGCACTGTGCAACAAAGTGTCCACATAAGAAGGAAAGCAAGAAGACCGTAGAAGCAGCACCAGATGAAGCCTTAGCTTCACAGTTGGAGCTTGATTTTACTATCATTGCATGCATGGAAAGCACAATGATGAGTAGTGTGTGGTATCTGGATAGCAGTGCCTCATTCCACATGATGGGGAACAAATAATTTTTCACTGACTTGGAGGAGAAGGATCTCCATATGCACATCAAGATGGGAGATGATGAAAGGTATAGCGTGACTGGTATTGGTACAGTTACTTTTCAGAGGGAGTTTGGCTCCCCTCTCATGCTCAAGGATGTGATGTTTATACCAGGTCTGAAGAAGAATCTAGTTTATGTAGCTGTGTTGGAATATCGTGGCTACGATGTGATATTCAGCAAAGGGAAATCGTTCCTAAGACACATCACCATGGGACAAGTGAAGGAGATTAGGGTTCGAGTGAAGAATCTCTACAAGTTGGATGTGAAAGATTGTGCAGCATTGAGCACAAAAGTAGAGAAGGTGCAAATTCGAGATGTCGACGAATATGGTATAAAATACTTGGCCATTTGCATTGGGGCGCTTTGAATATCATGCAAGAAATTTATATAGGCTTCCCCAAAGGAGCAATAGAGTAGTGGGATACATGCAAAGGTGTACGTTGGGGAAGTACACGAAATCCACCTTCAATGATCAGGACAACAAGGCACTTGCAATCCTTGAAATAATCCATTCTGATGTCTATGGACCTTTCTCAACATCCTCCACTACCAAGCATAGGTATTATGTTATATTTGTAGATGCTTTCTCATGGAAGTGCTAGATCTACTTCATGTAGAAGAAATACTAGACATTCTCCAAATTTATTGAATTTAAAGCACTTGTTGAGAAAGAAACTGGCAAGAAAGTGAAGGCTCTCAGGAAAATAATGGAGGTGAATACGTGTCAAATGAGTATAAAAATTTATGTGCAAAGGAAGGCGTTCGACTGGAATTGACAACACCCCATAACCCATTACAGAATGGGGTGGTTGAGAGGAAGAACATAAGTATTGTGGGAGAAGAAAGGGTGATGTTGCATGACCAAGCCCTAACACTGCACTTGTGGGCTAAAGCATGCAACACAATGGTCTATTTGTAGAACAAGAGTCTGCACAGGATTCTGGGCATGAGTACACTAGAGGAAGATTTTTCAAAGAGGAAATCAGATGTGTCACACTTCAATATATTTCAATCATCAGTTTACTATCATGTTTCCAAGGAAGCAAGAAAAAAGCTAGAGCCAACAACATAGTTGGGCATATTTGTGGGGTACACAGAAACACCTAACAACTATCGTGTGTACTTGCCATCCCTCAGGATGACAGTGGTTAGAAGGGATGTGAAATTTGACGAGGATAAGGCAATGAGGTGTTCTCTTGAGAGGGAGATTCAGTTGCAGCTTGATCAACAGCTTTTGTCTCCCAAGGAAGAACCTCGGGAAGTTTTGGAGCATCCATAAGCAGAGGAGTAGAGAGTGGAGACATCCACTCAAGAAGAGACATCCAGAGAAGGAAGGAAGTGAATCAAGGAAGCTGACATGTTATTAAAAAATGATAGAGAGAATGTGGGAGCACCCACATCACAGCACAGGTAGAGGAGGTCACTGGATCGATACACTAGCTACATGGCTCTAATGAGTGATCTTACAGAGACTGAGCCATCCTCATTCGAGGAAGCTGTAGAGAAACTTGTATGGGTCAATGCTATGGTAGAGGATTATGATTCCATCGTCAAATATATTGTTTTGGAAGTGGTTCCAAGACTAGCAGACAAACCAAAGGTTGGTTCGAGATGGATTTACAAGGTAAAGCGTGCAGCAAATGGAAGCATAGAGAAACACAAGGCCAAAATTATGGCCAAGGGGTTCTCTCAAATTGAGGGAATTGACTATGAGGAGACCTTTGCGCCAGTAGCAAGGTATTCATCCATCAAGTCAATTAACATTGTTAGTGTATATGGGGTGGAAGATCCACTAGATGGATTTGAATATAACATTCCTCAATGGAGTTATTAAGAAGACGGAGGGGTTTGAGACCATTGACAAAGAGGCACATGTGTGCAGACTCAAGTAAGCACCCCGTGCTTGGTACACCAGGATCAATAGATATCTCATTAGGTTGGGCTTCACCAAAAGTGACGAAGATGCAAACCTTTATCGCATTATGGTTGAAGGTAAATTATTGATTATTATGTTGTATGTCGATGATTTAATTTTAACCGATGATGAGAATTTGATCAAATATTGTAAAGAGGATCTTGCAAGAGAGCTTGAGATGAAGGACATGGGCCTTATGCACTACTTCCTTAGATTGGAAGTATGGCAAGGTGATGGGGAACTATTTATCTCTCAGGGAAAGTACGGCAACGAGATACTTCAAAGATTCTGCATGGACAGGAGCAAACCCATGGAGAATCCTCTAGCAAGAAACTGGAGGAAAGAGGATGCCACTTCAGGTGAAGTAGTGGAGGCTACCATTTATAGGTAGCTTGTGGATTCACTTATGTATTTTGGGAACACACGACCAGATGTGTGTTATGCAATTAACCAACTTAGTCAATCAATGGTTAATCCAACCAAACTGTATTAGAAGGCAACAAAGCATGTGTTGAGATACCTCAAGGCACTACTCAATTTGGTCTTTGGTACAAATGAATAGAGGGAGTGAAGCTACAAGGCTTCACAAATGCAAATTGGGCAGGGAGTCCATCAATCTGGAAGAGCACATCAAGAGGAATTTTTAGTGTTGGGTCAGCAGTGATTTCTTGGTACAGCAAGAAGCACAGATATGTGGCACTCAGCTCAGCATAAGCAAAATAAATGGTTGCAAGTCTAGCAGCATGTGAGACTATCTGGATGAGAAAGATTATTGTTGGGTTATTTAGTTAGATGATGGATCCTATTGTGATTTACTGTGATAATCATAGTTGTATTAAACTCTTTGAGAATCATGTATTTCATGATCGATCAAAGCATATCAACATCCAGTATCACCATCTACGAGATTGTGTGCAGAGGCAGATTATGTTTTTGCACTACATTCCAACAGAGGAAAAAGATGCAGATATTTTGACAAAGGCTTTGTCAAGAGGTAAATTCGAGTTCCACAAGTGCTCAATAGGGGTGGTTGATAATCCCTTTCTTACTGAGAGGGAGTGTTGAAAAAGCACCAAGAAAATATAGTTTTGACTTTGCCTTGGTCAAACTAGATTAAAATTCGAATTTCTATTTCAGCAAAATACTTGGAGGTAGTTAACTGAGGTGACATGGCTCTTGTCACTCAATTAACTCGGTATTTTTGAGTTGGAGAAGCTTGAGTTCAATTTTACATGATTGATTGCTAATTTATAGTAATATATTTCAGTTAGTTTGAGTTATTGTCAGTTTAGCTAGTTCTAAATGTCAGAAGAACTAGTGGAGGTCAAGTTGTGGGTGTGGAACTTCAACCACACTGGGTGATCAACTAGATAATTGATCAATCAACCCAAAATAATTGTTGCATTCAAAGAATTTGAGTTACCCAATTGAGATAGAGATTCCAAGGCATTGTACGATCAGTTGTGGCATATTCCCGTGTGTACAGGTGGTGCATGCAGTCAGAGATTGACCTAAGGCTATCGTGCAATTCCTTGGTATGAAATTCCTAAAAATAGGGACAATTTACCAAGGGAACAATTCAAGATAATAGGAACTTGGGAAGGCTTGAAATTTGCAAGTGTTGGGTCAGGTTCAGTCAGTCAGGTAGAGGGATGGACTATACACTTGCAAGGTGTTCTCATGCTTGAGCAAACATTGTACTTCTTCTATATTCTCTAATTAATGCAATATAGATAGTAAGGGGTTTTGAGCAGTTGCTTTCCCCTAGGTAAATCTATGGCATGTGTGATGTTTCCTTTTGTATATCTATGATTCTTGTTTTAAATAGTGAATGAACTTCGGTGGCTCAATAGAGTATCTTCAATTCTTTTGATTTAGCAAATTTCATGAGCAATATTGAATTTACAAATTAATTTCTACATAATAAACAACATAATAAATGATCAATTTCAAAATAACAAATAAATAAAAATGATTATTGCAAATGCAACAGCTAAATTTTTAAATTAAAACAACTATATTTTAACAAAACTCTCATTTTTTCTAACAACAGAAATGCCCTGTAAAAATGTTTTAATATAATAGTTGTATTAGCAATCCAGAACAAAAATGTTTTAATATAATAGTTGTATTAGCAATCCAAAACAAAAATATGAAGTAATTATAAAACACTTTGAAACATATAATGTTGTGTTATTTGTGCATAGCTTAAAAGTAAAAAGGGAATGAATCAAATATAAGTTTTTGGCCATGGTCATCACAGATTTGCAGTAATTTTTGTTGACAAGCAGCAACTCAATCAAACGATATTGTGCAGCAAAATATTTACAAATAAATACAATCTCTCCGAAAGCACCAACTGATTCTCTTTTTCTGGGTGCCGAGAAAAGGAGGGCAGACCATACTTCTCCAAGAAGCTTGCCATCGAACACACAGACAATAAAGAACCATATCTATCAACTCCGTAATATTTTAATATTACATTTTTATATCTAGTTTATTATTATTAAAAAATTACAATGTTTGACTTATGAAGTGTTGACATGGTATATATATAGATTATAAATTTTGTAAAAGCAATAAAAAAAAATTCATAAAAACACATGAAAGAATTAAAATTTCAATAAATTGAATGTATGCCATGCAGGTTTGTCTTTTAATAAGAAGGAATTTAACCATGCATTTTAAGATTAAAAAAATAAAGGGTATATATTATTTTTTCCTATTGTATTTTATTTATGTTTTCAAACCAACTTCAAATTAAATTTATTTATATATATTTTTACATAAAATTAACTAAACAAAATAAATTTAAAAACACAATAACATAAACCAATGTAATAAAAAAACAATAAAATAATTGGTCAAGATAATTTTAAACTAGAGTATGTGTTTTCTTTTAATAGGTTATCAGGTTCAAAATCAGGGGGTAGAGTATGTATGTCTTCATAGACTTAGCAGTGAAATCATTGCGCGAAGGTGGGTCCCTTGTTCCATAAACAAGGGGGTCTTATACACCAATGTGATGTCTGGCTTGGTCGTGACCTTACAATTGGATAATAATAATAATTCATTAAAAGATCTAACTGAAATCACTACGCGGAGGTGGGTCTCTTGTCCCATAAACAAGGGGGTCTCAAACACCAATGTGGTGTCTCGATTGACCGTGACCTTAAAATTGGATAATAATAATAATTCATTGAAGGATCTAACAGAAATCAATTTTCATTCGATCTTGAAACAATCCAACACTCTTTCTCTAATCCTTGGTTTCAGAAAGTTGTCAAAAACTCTTCAAACTTATATTCTCTACACATAGTTGGGTGTTGTTCATTCACCATGCTCATTCCAAGAGCAATAAAAGCATTGGCTCCATGAGCATAGAAACTGGGAATTGATATGTGTGTATTGTCCATATTGGTTACTGCTCGATGATCCATACTCCTAAATCTTCCATTTCCCACAAAATATTAATCAAATCACACACAAAACAAATTGAATGAATACAATCAATTTCTTGGATAGAAGGAAAACCATATGGATTTGCTCTTGCTTTCTAACCTGCAACGAATCTCCCAAATTAACCACTAACCCATTCTCCTAAATCTTCCATTTCCCACAAAATATTAATCAAATCACACACAAAACAAATTGAATGAATACAATCAATTTGTTGGATAAAAAGAAAACCATATGGATTTGCTCTTGCTTTCTAACCTGCAACCGATCTCCCAAATTAACCACTAACCCATTAGCTATGGGTTCTACAACAACCCAGTTTTTATTTTTGAATATTTGTAGGCCACTGACATCACTTTACATTAACACAATAAGGGCACTCCCATCGGAATGATTTGGCATACCAAGAGTAAGGTATGGGTTTGGGCATGAAGGATGGAAATTTATATTCATCATTTGGCTATGTTTTCCAAGAAGGTTTTTAAAGTAATCTTGATCTAACCCTAGAGCCTCTGAAGTTGCAGCCGACAACTTTAATATCATTGCTCTTACCTCACCAACATACTTGCTTGCAATATCTCTATAACAAAAGCTCAAGTCAAACAGGTTAAACTTTTTCATAATGTGTTAAGACGATTTGATTATGGTGCTCTAGTTCTTTGATATTTTATTATAGATGACATTTTGTTGATTACCTGTAGGCTGCTAGTTTTTCAAGCCAAGAGTCTATGACTTCTTCTAAAGGATGACAAGGTTGTGTGAGAAACTTCCATTATCCACTACATGTTTCCATTATCTGTTCACACAACCCACCATGGTCAAGGACTTCGAATCCAGATGCCTCAACACCTCCATCACAATATCTTTGTTGTATTACAATGGGCACCATGATTACGATGAATCCATCCCATGTAGCTACAGATAGAAAAATATCAAGGAGTTCCAATTCCAGTGGTATATTTGGTTAAGGATTTTTTAATGTGCACATTGAAGATGACATTCATGTCATTATTGCATTTGCATAGAAGATAAATGATAGAGCTAATCAGAACCGTTGGACATACGAGAAATCCAGGCATCGTTAGACCACCACAAATCTCGCATATCTCTCGTACACAAACATACTTGTCAATCATCATCCCTAGGCTAATGGTCTGAGCATGCGACAACGTTATGATCTCAATGCATAAAAAACCAAAAGTTAATGTTAATATTAGCCAAACAAAAAGAATTACTCTATTTTTCTCATGTGGTAGTGAATAATATCTCCTAGCATAAACTAAATATTGTCTTTGTTATGCAATAACATAATAAATTAATAATTACTTTGATTTTAAATATTTCAATAATCTAAAATTGAAGTAGAATTCATTCATTTAAAAAAAAAAAAAACAAAAACAAAATAAAACTTAATTATTTAGGATTTGTAATATTATTTTTTTATACATTTGTAAATAAAAAGCATAATTAAATGATAAGAAAAAAATTATATTTGATCTCTTTGTAATTAATAAATTTACACTATTTTAATTTTTTTTTAATGTTTTTCCCATGTAATTATTTGTTTATTTATGTTATTAAATATATCGACAATATCTCTCTCATTTTCCAGCGCCTCATTACTCGCCCATTGAAAATTGTATTTTCTTAGGTCTTTAGTTAACCTAACAAATAATCAATTACTTCATCGTAAAGTTCCAATGCCTTTCGAAAGTTTTAAATTATACTTCACACCTCATTTTGGGAAACTATTAGACCTTGTAAACTTATCTTTATAAATGTATCCCCTCAAGTTTTTGTATCATTGTTTATTTTTTACCTCTATTTGCCTAGTGCTATAATTGGTTTTGAAATGTTTTGATAACATAACTTGTTACAATAATTAAAAGCATTTTCAATAAAGATAAATCCCACTAACCAAATTAAAATTAACAATTACAATAATGCATAAGCATTATTTCATATTTTTAGCCTACAACTCATGGTGACATTGTGCAAAACATAAACTTATTGCTTATTAGTTGCCTATAATTATTTGGGATGGATGTGGTGCCAATTTCAAATATGATTGTGTTATTTGTGGTGCCAAAGCTCAAGGTAAGTTTTTGACAAAGCACACATTTAGAATCAATTAAGAAGTACGTTAAAGAAATTATTAAAATTGTCTTGTAACAAGGGTATACTATGTTGTTACATAAGTTGAATAATGAGATGGCTCAAGCTTGGCACAAAATCAAACATGTTACCGCTCTCACTTTGTTTGTAAAGGTTTCAAGATTCTTTTCCCAAATTTTACTTTAGTTTATTTATTTTGGTTACAAGTATAATGGAAACATTAGGGAATTTAGATTAGAAATGCATTAAAAGAAAGATGGATTTTGATGCAAAGGGAAATTGGATAGGATTTTTCTCTAAGGATTCACATGCATCAATGCTCCCTTATTTGTGAGGGGATTTTCATTTATCACTAGTGGTGTGTCTCTGCAAGACATGGATTCAATACAATTAATCTAGTAATTCATTTCTTTGTTTGAATGGTTTGAAAGGTTTCAATAGGTTATTAACATTTCAAATCATGGCTTCTCAATTATAATTGCATAGTAGGAAGGACATGGCTCATGCGTAGTAGGAAGGACATGGATCATGCCCTAGGATATGGCCATCACCACTATTGTTTGAGTGCAATGGAAGTCAATAATTCTCTATGTGAAGCCTCTTCTTGCACCTTAGTTATAAAAGCATGCCCCTTGACAGTGTATACACGACTGTAAAGTTGGTAAATAACAAACCTTTAAGCATAAGACATAATTTGGTAATGGTTATTTTTAGATGAGGTTTGGTCTAAGCTTAATTGCAATATTTGTTAGCTCATAAAAAAATTTAACATGGACTTAGTGAAGGTTGTGTTTTTTTAAACTTAAGTTCAATCAAAATTGTTAGTTTATAAGAATGAGGGTGCATATTCATTTGATAGTTTTCACACTGGGTTGATAAAGGTAAGCAAGCACCTATAATGAAAAATTAATATGGACATTATATATTACATTAATATGAAATAATGCCAAAGACAAATATAACATCTTTTAAGATTTGTTTATTTATTTACTGTTTATTTTTATAATAAATATCAAAATCACATAAAAATAATCTTATCTTCAATCAATAAAATAGTAAATAAATAATATTTGTTTTCATGTGTGGGGTAAATGGATCCTTTTATTAATCAGAAAAAGTGACATATATCTTGGATTTCCAAAAATGACTAAAATCCAAGAGAATCTTGAGACTAGAAAGCTACCTACTAATAACAAACAATCATAAACTGACTACAATAATCATAACTACATAGAAAACTCCTTAAAGATTTAGGATTTCAAGGGGGGGAATGTCGCAAACATTGGCATGATTTTCCCTAAGTTCACTAATTGTTCACCGTCTTCTTAGATCCATGTCTTGTTGCTCTCATGGCCTCATTTTTAGGTTTCTTTCTCTTGTCTAGGGACCACCTTAAAATCCCATGTTTGAACGGACTGTGAAGAACTCAAGCTCAGTTCGTGTATTTCCTTATTTCGAAGATAGGCGTTGTACATAATCCTAACGTGATGAGCTTGTTTGTCCTTCATATCTTTTCCATGTCAATCTTCTACAAGGGCAATCATTCATAGGTCGTTTAGATCAATGTCTTCTAGTAAGGCTTCTTTCGAAGGGGAGCTAACCATTTCTTGTGGTGATGGATTTCGCAAGTGCTCTTCATGAGACTTTTGCTCTGGCTTTGTAGGATTCAATAGAGGGTTATGGGATTTTCCTTTTCCTAATTGTATGCTTGATTAAATTTTGTTTTTCTCTGGAGACTCTTGTGTAGAGGAGAGAGACTCAAACCCATTGCCAAATCTAGGGATCTATTCAGGATTTGAAGTACCGTGAGGACTCAAATTTCTTCTTCTTTGGGGGGATTTTCCCAAATCATCTTGCTATGTCTAAGGGTGTTCTTTAGGCAATTCCTTGGTTTTCATCTCGTATTCATGACAACATTTGCATCTAAAGGGAACATTTTCATAATCTAGAGTCTAATTCCAAACATTATCATAATAATAAGTATCTATGGAGTCTGGAAGAGGCCGAGAGATATTCATGTAAACTCAGATCGGAGCATATGATGTGTAACTCCCTCTCTTAGTAGCCGCTGATACTTTGACAAAGTTGTCGATGACATTGTTGATGTCTTTTAGGGTTTATTCCTTCTAATATTCCTTGGGAAGAGAAAAGAGTTGTACCCACACTGGGGAAGTAAGGAAATCTTCCTTCTTCGAATTATACTTCTCCTTCAAAGATCGCATGAAGAGCCCTTCATTGTTAAAAAAATACGACCCTCCTTCAAAAACCCTCGATCTATCTTCCAAGCTAGAGAAAATCACTGTGAAGAATCCTTTGGCCTCTAGTTCTAGTTCTATTTGACCCTAGAAGTTCCATTTGTTTCAGATCTACCCAATCATAGACTTTTCAAATGGTCATAATGCAATGAATTTGCATATTAGAGTGTGATCATGCATATATTGGATATATTCTTAGATATTGCTAGATTTAACCTCATATTTTGGATCTTGCACCACTTTTGGCAGGCAACACCAGGATTTCTAGCTTGCCAAGATGCACCTACCAAAGGTTTCATTGTGAAACCAGAATCCCCACTTAGCCCAATTGCTCTATAAAAAGGACATCAAAAGGAGGATATTGAAGGGAAATATCAATAGATCCAAAATCGTTATGAACTCTTATAACAAGCTAACTAAAGAAAAAGGCAACGCTCCCTCTCTCAAAGTCAAACATAAATGGCTATGTAAAAAAAAAAAAAAAACCCTAAAATTTGCAAAGCCAATCAATCTTTTATTAGAAAATGTTGAATGACCAATAAAAATTTAGACAAAAATGTAATAAGTAAGAAATGAATAATATTTAATTAAATATTAAAAAAATATTATATAAATTATAATTTCAAACTTTTAAAAAATAATTTATAATTTGTAAATCAAATAAAATCACTTTAAACACAAGATAACTATTAAGATATCAAATCAAATTTTTTGGCGTTAAAAGCAATTTGTTCTGATGAGTGTACTTTACAGCGGATTTCATTTGGATCTTTTAATTAAATATTACTATTTATATGTGTGGATATTATTTAACCTAGAATGAGACAAAGCTAATGATAATGAGCACTTTGCTAAAGCCTCGAGTTTAAGTTTTTAATTAAAAGATCGAGAATTTTCATAGATACCATCATTGCGTTTACTTTTTTCTAATTATTATAAAATTATTTTTTTAATAAAGTTTTTCATGAAACACATCATTGCGTTTACTTTTTTTAATTATTATAAAATTATTTTTATTCATTATAATATAATTTTATTCTATTAACTTAATAATATATAATAATAAAAAGACTCTATTAACTTAATAATATATAATAATAAAAGGTCTTTAACACAGTAATAGTACCGTGTTCTCGCCTCCAAACTTTTCCCGAGGAAACATTAGCATATAACAATGGTAAAATAGCCAAATTAGCTCTGGCCTCTCTATTAAATTTTTATATATTCCCTTTCATCCCTATCTTTCCTTCTCCATTTTGTAATTACCAAATTCTACACGGTTCTGACAAATTATTCACTTCAACTCCTTCACTTCCCCCTAGGATCATCACCTTCCATAAGGAAAGACTCAAAGTCCATATCCACTTTCTACACTTACTTAAAAAAAAAATTGCTTTAAGAATTATTTTTTTCCAAATTTAATAATTAATATGTAATTCAAAATTTTAAGAGGAGTTGTTTATATGTGAATTTTTTTTAGAGTTTTTAGCGGATTTTGGTTATAATCTAATGAAAAAGATTGTGGTGAAATATTGATTTGTGTTGTTTAAACTTGTTTTTTGGCTACATATATGAATTCAACACTTTAAAAAATCTTTTGAGGATTTAGATTGTGAAGAGCTCACCAGTCAAACTTGTGATTTCAATGAATTCCTAGCAGATTCTAAACAAATTAGATCAAAAAATAAATTAGAAAACTTTTCAAAAAGTTTCACTCATAAACAATACCATTTTAAAATAATAATATCATTTAACAAGGGAGCTTTTTCACTCCAACACTTGAACCATAAGAAGTTTCAGTGTAAAGTTATCTGATTTGCACTTGTTATTTTCTTGATACACCATCAATTTAAAACCTCCAAATACTTGTAGCTTCTTTACACATTTTTCAACAATGTCTTTAGAATTATCCACAATGTATACAAGTATATCAATTTAAAGCCTCCAAATACTTGTAGATTCTTTACGCGTTTTTCAACAATGTCTTTAGAAGCCACAATGTATACAAATCTACCATATCATCTGGGCCTTATTCTACAACAAACCTTATAATAAAATGATATGTTTGATGAAGAAATAAAGTCTCTGTCCTATTATTTGTGCCTTATTCTACAACAAACTTTATAATAAAATGATATGTTTAATGAAGAAATAAAGTAGTATCAGTGTCACACATCTCTAGACGTCCTTGGCATGTTCCATAAAAAAAATCTCTAAGATTTACAATAATCGATTTAGTGTTTCTTATAAATTCTTAAAGGATTATGCTTTGTCATTTTCCAATTGTCGTCACCAACACATTCAATTTTATCGATTTTATGAACAATTTTAATTGGACTCAACTAAACATCTAAAATGATCATTTCATTGCAAGACATCCAAATTACCCACACCACAAAATAAACAAAAGCCTCAAAACCTTTCCCAATCTTATCTACCGCCTAAAGATAAAAACATCCCACCAAATTTCAAAATTCTTTAATTACATTTATATAACAAAAATAAATAAAAACTCTACCCAAAATTTCTAATACTACATGCATTTATCAAAAATTCTCTCCACTTACTTTATTTTAATAAATTAAATTAAATTAAAAAATAAAAATAAAAATAAAAAAATACTACATGCATTTATCAAAAATTCTCTCTAACCAACCTTATTTAAAAAAAACAACAACAAACAAACAAACAAACTTTATAACTTACTTGCCTTTCCTCCCAATGTCCTTTCATTTAATTTTTATTCTTTTCCATTTAATTTTTATTCCTTACTCTTAATCAATAACTAATAATATCATTCATGCCACCCTTCAACCACTTTGTAGCTCTTTCTTATCTTCATCTCCTTGCTCATTATAGTGTCTTTTATACTTTAGTGGCTTCGACCGTATGAGGAGTGGAAAGGCAAATTTATAATTTCTTTGATATACAAGTTCTCATATATATATATATATATATATATATATTATATATCCAAGTTCTTCATATATATATATATATATATACAAGTTATATATATATATATATATATATATATACAAGTTCTTCATATATGTGTGTGTGTGTGTGAAACTAATAATAAGATAGTGAGAACTAGTTGCTATCTGTTAATGCAGATTGACTCATCATTATTATTTAAGGAAAACCATGTCACTTGTAATTAATCACTAATGGTCTGTAGGGGAGTAGACTTTCGTTCCTACTAGATGTCTTTGGGTCTTGGACCGTTAACCTATTTCCTTACTTCTAAAAAAGGCGGACTCTTAGCGAAATAAAAGTAGTTTTAGTACATACTCCAAACAATATATATAATTTAATTTATTTATTATAAAAATAATCAAATAAACCACCGATGGGGGTGTACAAATAGTAGGCCAAATGGCCTCGAGGCTTTCCTCCCTTGGCATGCGGCGAACATCTCTCAATTAACGAGGATTATTATGGGATGGGATGACCATCCTCACAACCTTCTAGACATGATGGTTTGAGTTATTATGCTGCTCAAGCTCTTTGTCATAGTTATTGCGAAGAGCGAGATGAGTGGAAGTTGTAGGGTGGTGAACTTGAACGAGGATGGCCATGCGAGCTCACCTGGGAAGTTGAATAACCAGTGTCGAGTAGTGACAGACCTGATGTAGTTGTTTGTGCCTTGGTAGCTTCCCAGGCATTCATCTGGGATTGTGGAGTGCATTTCTCAAGTGTAACATTTTTTTCCTCTTGGAATCAAGTTGGAAGGTAGGATTTCTTGCTTCAGTCAGCGGAGCAGAACCTCTGTCGGCCTGCTACGCTATAGCTCTCAGGTATCAAAAGTTTTTTGGGTCTGGTTCGCTCTTGAAATTCTCTTACTGAAGGTAGTGGGTTTCTAGTGGCAATTGCATATTCTTTTGGCCTCAACTTTCTAGTCGTGTTGCAAGAATTCAGTCTATATGGGCTTTATACAAAGGCTTTATGTGGCCTCGACTCCTCGGGGGTTCTATTTCTCTTTGTTCCCTGGGAGATTGGGTGTCCCCTTTTCTTCCTTCTGTCGGTCCAGGCCACTAGTGGGTCTAGTCGGGGCATAAATTTCTCCTCTCTACACTCTTGGGTTGGTAATTTTATTTTATTTTTCCTTGTCCAGGTTGGGTGGATATACGAGTTTCCTTTTAAGTGCAGATGGAGTGAGTAGTTAACTGTACTGGGGGCAACCAAGTCTACTGGCACCCCTATTTTATGTGGGTGATCCAGGTGGATATTGGTGGGCACCCACCTATTCCACTTGGACCCCCACCATTGTTTCTTTAAATTTCCTTAATTGTAGCACAATTTACTATTTTTGGCTTTTTTTCGAATCCTGAACTTTCAGAGTTGTTTTGAGGCCCTAAAGGACATTTTTTTGGAAAATAATAAGTGGTGAATATGTGTTTTCAACTCAATATTTATTATTAGTAGTTGTAGTTCTCAGATAGGTCTTTCTAATGAGGTATCATGTGCGCAAACGAAGATCGTATGCCAAAGTTACAATCCCGGGAAGTTGATGTACCAATTTACCCCCAACAGGGCCCATAGTTTGGTGTTTCATCTTCTAGGGCTAGGTTTTGGATGTTTGGGGTTTTCCATCACTTGTCAACAATAAATAGGCCTTCAAGCCTCATTGTAACTCAATTCAGAGGCATATAGCCGCCGCATCTCTTCTAAGAGATAAGATACCATCGCCTGAGCTAGTTTATTTCCATTTTGTATGTAAGCATATTTCAGTTCTTTGATATTAATGAAGTGAAGTTTCATTTCTGCTGCATCTTTGTGTTTATGGTTATATATGTAATTTGTTGCATTCCTGTTTAAATTCCGATCAGTGGTATTAGAGTGGTTTGTTCTTTCTTGATCCTCCGTTGCATGTCCCCAGTGAGGTTATAGGTATAAGGAGTTAGGACTCATTTGGTTGAACCTTTGCAAGATCAACCTTGCAAACCGCAACGGCCACCCATGGGGGAAGAAAAGAAAGACGAGGGAGTAGGATATCCTATCAAAATATTTCTCGAGGAGGCCCTCGAGAAACAAAGGAATGCGATGATGGATAACTTTGCCCAGATCCTTCAACAGTGGCCCACTGGCAGCGCATATGTTGGGTTGTGTTATATTCTTTCCATATAGTTAACAGGGGGTTTGAGGGGTACCCGTAACCCCACTTTATGGGGTCTGGGGGCCCCGGAAAATTTTGGTTTTGGACCCTATGTTAGGTTGGGCGGACCCACCTATGGTTTTGTGCATGATTTTCGCACATGTTTTTTGGACGTGATGGTTTTCGGTCCATGGTTTTGGGCATGATGGTTTTCGGTCCATGGTATTGGATGCTTCGGCATGTATAAATATGTATTGTAACATTGAAAGGAACATAATGAAAAATCAAGCTGGTAGTCTCAGTTTTGGGATCCAGTGGGAAATCTCTGTGTATATGTTTTTTTATGTGTTATGCTCTCGCATTTTTATTTTTCATGTGATTTAGAATTTGTATGCAGGTAATTTTTGTACGGGGTTGAAACCGACATTTGGTATCAGAGCTGTTTTGGCTTCAAGGGGATGCCTTTGTTACTGAGGGGTTTCGCTCGGGCCTGTGGTAGACCCTGTTTAGTGGGAGATCTGCGAGATCGATTCTGGTG
>APFE031066528.1:25939-45382 GCA_000404065.3 Pinus taeda
TCTGTGTATATGTGTTTTTATGTGTTATGCTCTCGCATTTTTATTTTTCATGTGATTTAGAATTCGTATGCAGGTAATTTATGTATGGGGTTGAAACCTACAACATCCACATCCAATAGCCACTCTGGAGACACCACTCCTTTTAAGGTACAAGTAAACTTTGGCATTCCCATATTTGAGGGCTGAAAGGTTGCAAACGTCATAGATAAATGGTTAAATCTACTAGAAGGATATTTTTCTGTTCATGATTTTTCCAGCCGGGAAAATATTACTTTTTCTCTTCTCAAAGCTGACCCCCACATCAAGGACTGGTGGCAAACCTACTGTGAGTAGAAGGATGAAAGTATGCTCTCACTGTTTTCAGTCGCACCCACTTGAAATTTGTTTCGGGACACCATCAAGGAGCAGTACTACCCTGTCGGAAGATATGAGGATAAATACATAAAGTGGACGATACTGCAGTAGGTAAGGGACCAAGACGTGCTGGAGTTTACCAATGTTTTTCATACCTTCACACAAAGTTAGGTATCAAGGTTTCTGAGAAACATTTGGTACTCAAGTATAGCAGCTTCCTACATAGGTACATCCAGGGTGAGATGGAGTTCCTAGACATCTCCTCCCTCGGCACGATATATTGATATATTGTCAAGATCAAGCAGAAGCTTAAACAGAAAAAGCGAGACTTTGGATTTGTGAATCCGAAGCAAGGGAAAGGTGCCCCCAAATCGTAAAACAAAGGACAAAGCCAAGGCGAGGCAGCCCAGGACAACCTGCCAAAGCCACAAGAAAATAAAAACACCGCGAAGTCGAAGAAGGACACGGGAAAGTGGTGTGAGTTCCATAAGATCTCCACTCACAACACAAGTGAGTGTCGAGCCAAGCAGTCACTGATGGACGAGCTGAAGGCTTTTGAATCAGATGCATGTTCTGACTCTGATTCGGAACCCGACAAGAGGAATGGCAAAGAGAAGCAGATTATCGATACGGAACCCAACGCCACCGTTGCCACCACAAACATCCAGAAGGAGGAACCCGAAGATCCAGAGGAGGAGGAGCGCCTCTTCCACTCCCAGATGTGGGTAAAGGGTTCCCTGCTATAGTTCATTGTGGATAGAGGGAGCCAAAAGAACTTCATTTCAACAAAGTTCGTGAAGTAGTTGGGCTTACCGACCACAACACACGCACAACCGTGCACCATCGAGTGGCTTCACTAAGGACGGGACCTTCGCATCAACTAACATTGTCATCTTCCATACGACATCAAGCCCTTCACAAAGGAGGTATTATGTGACGTTTTTCCTCTTGATGTTTGTGATGTGTTATTAGGCCAACTATAGTTATGGAAGCAACATGTTGTGTATGAGTCAAGGCTTTGCGTTGTTATTGTTACCTTGGAAAATAAGTTGTATAAGATACTAGAGGTATCACCGCCTACCGTCATCTCTTTGGTTACTGCAAAATAATGCAGTAAGCTCATTTCCAAAATCGGGAAATTTGTTTTCCTGATGATACACCCTTGGGGAAAGAAGAAGACGGTGGCCACGACCTCTAAAAAAGGTCCCTTCACACGATAACAGTAGATGGACAAGGTCTTGGAGGAGTACGAGGACATTTTCACCTCCCTGGCAGGGGTGCCTCTACACTATCAAGTCAAGCACTCCATCGATCTGACCCCAGATGCATCATTGCCCAATGAACCAATTAATCGATGCTCTGTTCGAGAGAATGATGAAATCAAGAGGCAGATTCAAGAGTTGTTGCAGAAAGGTCACATCCATCCGATTTCATCACCCTCTGGGAGCCCAATAGTGTTGCTATAGAAGAAGGATGGGACTTGGAGACTCTGTATTGACTATCGAGCGTTAAACAAGATAATTTTCCAGAATAGGTACCCTATTCCGTGGATTGATGACCTTCTGGAACAGCTCAAGGGGGCCAAATATTTCAGCAAGATCGATTGGAAGTCCGGATATCACCAGGTACCAATCGAACCCTCTGATGTGTGGAAGACTGCCTTCAAAGCCAAGGAGGGCCTTTTCGAATGGTTGGTTATGCCTTTTGGGTTGATGAATGCCCCTGCAAACTTCATGAGGCTGACGGATGACATATTGCGCCCATTCACCAACTCATTTGTAGTGGTATACTTGGATGACTCCTGATCTTCAGCCAGAGTTGGGAGGAGCACCTCCACCACATCTGACACGTTCTCCAAATAGTGTGGAAACACAAGTTGTGTGCCAATTTGGAGAAATGCACTTTTGGCATGACCCAGGTTCAGTATCTGAGATACATTATTATTGAACAAGAGGTGCATGTGGGTCCAACCAAGATCTAAGTCATTTGAGATTGGCTAGCCCCAACCACTCTAATAGAGCTCCACAGCTTTCTAGGTCTTGCCAATTTCTACCGTAGGTTCATGTTAGGGTTCTCTCATATCACTTGGCCCTTGAGTCAAGTCACCAATGGAGAAGAGAAAACAAAATTCTTTTGGTCTTAATCTCAACAGAAGGCGTTCGTAAAGTTGAAACATCACCTCTGATCTGCACTAGTGCTCACATTACCAGACTTGCAACAACCATTTGAGACTGAGATAGATGCCTATGACTATGTTATTGGTGCAATCCTTACTCAACAGGGGCATCTAGTGGCATATCACAGTGAGACACTTTCAGACAAAGTCTGGAAGTATCTCACTTATGACAAATAAATGTATTCAATTGTGCATGTTTGTTGACAGTGGAAGCATTACATTTTGGGGAAGGAAATGGTCATCCACACATACCACCGACCCCTACAGTTCATATAGACACAAGGGAAGTTGCAGAATGATCACCATCAAAAGTGGTCTGTATACCTGCAATAGTTCCATTTGAATAACAAGTACAAGAAGGGCAACACCAATAATGTTGCAGACTGCCTCAATCGACTACTGATCATGGTGTTAACCATCGTGCTCAACTCTTGTGGGCACGAGACTTTTGATTGGCCACTTCTCTACAAAAAGCGACACTGAATTCGGCCACACATACCAGACACTCTTGGAGGGTCAACAAGTTCTAGATTTTCACCTCCAGGATGCATTATTATGCCACCTGGGACACCTTTGTGTTCCTTCAAGCAAGTGTTCCAAGATGATTTGGGAAGCGCACTACAGTTGGGTCACTAGGCATTTCTCGGTCGAGAAAACAGTGGCAATACTGTAGAAGTATTTCTATTGGTTGAATCTTCGACAGGATGTCAGGAAGCACATTAAATCCTGCACTGCCTGCACCATTTCCAAACTGACCATCAAGAAGCAAGGCCTCTATACTCTACTGCCTACCCCTAGTTGACTTTGGGAATCCATCTCCATGGATTACATGTCGAGTCTTCCTTCTACTAAGCATGGAAACGACTGTGTTTTTTTGGTCGTCGATAGATTCTCGAAGATGGTCATTATGGCGGATTGCAAGAAGAATATCACAGCAAAATCCACTGCTAAACTCTTCTTTGAATGAGTGTGGGTACTCTTTTGGATCCCACAGTCTATCATCTCAGATTGGGACAACAGGTTCCTTAGTACATTTTGGTCCAGTCTCTAGTCGATGTTGGACAGCAAGCTTACTAAGTCCACAACTTTCCATCCCAAAATTGATGGCCAGACAGAGGTCGTCAACAGGATGATTGTACACATTATGCACATGTACAACTAAAAACATCCATGCACATGGGATGAGAGCCTCCCCTATGTCCAACATAGCTACAACTAGGCTCTCCATAGCTCGATTGGACACAACCCTTTCCAAGTGGGCTTGGTATTTCAGCCACTATGTCCCATTGATGTGGCCATACCATTTACAACTACTTAGGCAGATTCGGCTCATGTCTAGTCCGAAGTCGACAATGAAAACAACTTCATTGAGCACATGCAACACATCTGGAAATAGGTCCATGACATATTGGACAAAGCCAATGCTAAGTACAATAAGCGGCATGATCAACATCAGGTGCAACATAAGTTCCAAGTGGGCAACAAAGTTTGGCTACATTTGCAGAAGGAGCGCCTCGTTAGGCCCCACCGCACGCTTCGTCCACTCCGATATGCGTCATACTTCATCACCAAGGCAGAAGGGGACAATGCCTTCGAGCTCAATATTCCACCATTCCTTGGTCTACACCCAGTGTTGAATATGGATTACCTTCAGCCTTACTTTCCACCATTGTTGAACACATCTGACATTGTAGAACAAATCACACAATAGAGATAAACCTAGAATGCATGGAATAATCCAAAATTGATTGGATCATGGACACAAAGATTAAGAATACCCAAAAACAAAGGATCCAACTATATCGAGTTTTCAAAGCAGGCCAACTCCTTCACCAGGGCAAGTGGCTCACTAGGGACCAAGTTCAACAGAAGTTTCCTCATCTCATGGAGGAACTCAACATAATGGGGGCCATTACTTCCTAAGGGGGGAGGAATGATCCAGGTGGATATTGGTGGTCACCCATCTATTCCACTTCGACCCCCACCATATTTCTTTTAGTTTTTCAATTTCCTTAATTGTATCATAGTTTACTATTTTTGGTAGTTTTCGAGTCATGAACTTCTGGAGCTGTTTTGAGGCCTAAATGATGTTTTTTGGAAAATCACTGGCAACCAAAATGAGTTTAAAACTTGAACTCACATTTGTTGTCATCAGTTCTAGTCCTTAGATAGATCTTTCTAACGAGGTATTGTGTGCGTCAAACAGAGATCGTATGCGAAAGTTACGACCCCGAGAAGTTGATGTACCATTTTACCCCAACGGGGCCCATAGTTTGGTGTTTCATCTCCTATGGTTAGGTTTTTGGATGTTTTGGATTTTCCATTATTTCTCAATAATAAATAGGCCTTCAAGCCTCATTGTAACACAGTTCAGAGGCATGTAGCCGCCACATCGCTTTTCAGAGATATGATGCCATCGCTTGAGCTAGTTTATTTCCATTATGTATGTAAGCATATGTCAATTCTTTGATATTAATGAAATGAAGTTTTATGGTTATATCTATAATTTGTTGCGTTCTTATTTAAATTCATATTAGTGGGTTTTATAGTGTTATTGTGGTATTACGTTTGTCCTGTGCCTTGGTCTGGGCGTTTCCTGTTTGTGGTCATGGTTGAGGTATCTTTAGGGTGTCTCAGGTCTCAATTGTGTTTCAAGTCCGAGATTGCAGTAGGACCTCAACCATGCCTCACTAGCGGGGCTGGCCCCAGACAGGCAGTGGTCAACATAGATAGGCATGGCAATTCGAAGGCAACAACTCATCGTCGATAGGTTCAGAGAGTTTAGATCGCGTGGGAGAGGTTTCTCATGATTAAGGTCAGTCCCTGGGCCGTGTGATTACGCTTGTCACTTTGGACTCCATTTACGGAGCAGCTGCGGTGAATCTAGGCCAACCTAGACATCCTCCGAGAACACAGTTATGAGGGCCATAAAAAATTTGTGGCCTATATGAATGATATTCAGTTCAGTCATAATAAGATCTTGGACCAACTCGCCAACATTCATTGGAGCTTGCGTCGGACGAACAAGCGCCTGCACGAGTTCATTGTTAGAGTTGAACACATAGACATCCATATGCATGAGCGATCGGGTCTGATAGTTGTGCCTCCTTTGCACTCTCCTAAGCCTCCTCCTTGACAGTATGTTTATAGCTTGCTTGTTATTTTTGGTTCCATTTTGGCACGTAAGGCTACTAAGACTATCAGAAATGATGGTTCAATGGAAAAATAATCTGCAAACTCTGACTCTTCTAGCTAACAAATCTGGCCAGAGTAAAGATGCAAGAGCCATAGAGAAACATTTTGTAATTGATAATTTCATGCTAATATAATAAAAGTTTTTATACCAAATATATATTAATTATAACACATCGAGGAAAACAAAAATGATATATAAGTACTTGAAGATAGTGACAAAATAAATGTAATGGCAAACGTTACGTCAACCTCGAAGTATTAAATTTAGTTCACATTTTATTTCCTTAGCAAGATATATATGTTTTGATGATTAATGTTAATAAGTACTTTGTTAAATACATTAGTTGATTTTTTAATTACAATAGTATTTAACTATATGAGTTTGATTTATTTTAGGATTTTTTTATAATTTTATTTATTTATTTTGAATTAAAAATTGTATTTTTTTTATTAATTAATTATATATAAATTGAGAATTTTGGGAAATCCATCCAAGTCTAATATTATAAGATAATCTAATTTGAGATTATATGTAAATTAAGGAATTTGAATGGATGAGACTCTAAGAAATCCGATCAAAACCAAACTCAAAAGGCAAGAAAACCCAAAATTGACAGTGCCAAAGCATTTACTATTGTCTTGGTAATTTAGCCCATGAATGATCATGGGTTTTTCCGAAGGTATTTTTTTCTTTTTTCTTACGAACATCAATACATTCCAAGGATTTGTTACTAATAGATGTACAGGAGACAATGACTATATTTCCTTGAACCAATTCCAATTTCAGGGGGTCCGCAATGTTAATTGTTCCCTTATCACTATTTGAGTGGTTTGATTCATGGAAACGTTTGTGCCCACTCATTGAAGAATCCAAGATCATGGTTATGTTTCTTGCGTCTCCATTCGATGGGTGGACCCCAACATTTGAGGAATGAGATGGCATTGTATGTTGTTGAACTGAGGCTAAAGGACTCGATTGAGTTGTAGAAGTTTCTTGTTATTGCATGTTATCTAGCTTGTGAGCTGAAGATTCTTAGATCCTTTTGGATATTTTGGAGCTTTCCATCCTCGGATTTTATTCTTGGCACCTGGAGGGGGAGAGAGCCCTTGAGAAGAGGGGCAAACATTCTAGAGATGACCAGACTGTTCACAAATCCTGTAACAAAAAACTGTAATTTTCTAGTCCATCGACTACGAAAAAATAAAGCCCTTCCAATTGAGGAGGATTTTTTCTAGAAACCCTTTGCTAAGATCTATATGAACACATATGCGAGCAAAGGTTACAACACCCCTCTCAAGCGTGTTTGAATCTACCATAATGAAATGGCCAAGTTAGTTTCCCACATTAGTTAAAATTTCCAGATGTGGTAGATGAAGGGTCATATTGGGGAGTCTTACCCAAACTAGAGTGGCTAGAGTTGCCATAGAAAGAGGGTTAAAACCAATATACCATGGCTTATAGTAGAGCTCATAAGGGCCCGAAAACCAAGGTCCTTGATAAAAAACCATTTGATAATCATAAAGGTCTTTAAAATACACCACAAAGAAACCCTTTGAATAAAAAACAAATTTGTATTTGAGGACTAGGTTTGATGCACCCATTTCTGAAGCACAAATGTAAGCGGCCATAACCCATTAAAATGAAAAATAATGGCATGGTGTAAATAATCCAAGCAAGTATCGTTTAATTAAGGATGATTGACTTTGATAGTTGGAATACCTTCGGCCTAATCCATAATGAGGGTGGCCCCGAGAGCTCTTTGATAGTCAAATGTGAGAGCCCTAGCTTAAGGGCATCCTTAAAGGATTTATATTGAGAAGCAGAGAGTGCACCCCAAACTTTGCCTCCACCATTTAATCTTAAAACAAGGAAGATTGAAGCATCCTTGGTTACGCCATAATGTCTAAGTGAATTCCTTTCTCGAAGTTGCCTACCTTCGTGTAGGAGTTGCATAAAGACGAAGGGAATTTTTGTCTGATTTTGAATACTCGCAGCAAGCATAGAGATCAGATCGACAACTTACACCTGAATATAGAAAGTACCCCTTGATATTGGCTTCATGAAGGTTGAAAAGTTCAAGAGATTTGGTTCAATGGCTTCAACTTGGATGCAAGAAAGACCTTGCTGCAAAAGAAGTTTTCCTTTATTTACCAGATTTGCAGCAAAAGTAGTAAGATGAGGGGGTTTCTAGCAAAGTAACATAGTACTGAAGTTGAAATCCTCTCAAGAACAAGGCAACGATTGAAGGCACTAGAGTTTCCATCACGATTTTTTTTCCTTTCATATTTCTATATAATGTTGTTAGGTAAGAACACTCATTAATATTATTTTAAAAATAAATATATATTTTAAAAATATTTTTATTTATTTTTAGTTAAAAATGAAATTTTATTGAAAGTTTTTATGGTTTTTATGGTTTTTAATTTTATATGTTTTTTTAATGATATAATAAAGAAGATGATGGAAAGTTATTTCATTTATTTAAATTTATTTTTTCAAAAAATAGTTTTATCATTTTTTTTAAAGATATAAATAAGTGATCAAAACTAAGTGCTAAGTGATATTGGTTTTCTTTTGGAAGATCATTTTTTATCAATTCTTCCTAAAATACAAATAAGTAATGAGTACCATGTAATGTTTAATAGTTCACTTTTATCGGGTTTTCAAAAAAGAATAGAATAGACTAATATAGATTTATTTTTATTATGCATTATTATGTGTCAAGAGTGATTAAATCTCTAGAGGTGTAGACAATTTCTTAAATTTTAGTCCCTCTTCATGCATATAGATGTAGAGTTAAGATGGAGCTGCATTGGTATGTCATGTGTCAATTCCATGTAGATTACAAAAGGAATTACACATTTCCATCATACTGAGTAAAAATTTTGAACCATCATACATTGAGAATGATCAAATCCTTAGAGGTGCAAATATTTTCTTAAATTTGATCCCACTTAACACATGATATATTTGGACTTAAGATGGATATACACGGATTCTTAATATGCCTCATGTCAACTCTATGTTTAGCACAAAAGGAATTACACATCTACCTTATACTAAGAAACGCGTCATTCAAATGTTTTAACCACTAGCGCAGATCCATCTTAACTATGGATTTGTCATGTGTTGAGGAGGATCAACTCCCAAGAGTTGATTTCTTTTCCTCAAGTTTTTCACTTTAAAAGAGGTTTATACCTCAAGGGTTTTGATCTCTATCAATGCATGACAGATCCAAAGTTAAGACAAATGAGTTCATATGGAATTATTTTAGTTAAGATGGACATTGAAATATTTTATTTAAGGTCAACATTGAAATAGTTTATCATTATTAATGTATATTTTCTTAAATGTAATGTGTCAACTCCATGTTGAGCATGAAGAGAATTACACATCAACATCTTGGGTTGTAAAAAGCACCTTTTGGAACAATAATAGACATTTTACTTTCAAAGTTTTAATTGAAATATTTATTTAATGTGGACATTGACTTCTATTTTTATTTTTTTATCTTTTGTTTTTTGTTTTTATTTTTTTATAAATTTGAAGGAAGTGCACATCCCCCTCATATTGAAAAGTATAAAGCACCTATTAACACAATAATATTTTTTTTATTTTCAATTGTTTATCTCTTTCTTTAAATAAAGGGGATATGAAATTATTCTATATAAGGTGACCATTGATTGGCATTTAAATATTTATTTGTTATTAAAATTTCTTTTAAAGTTCCATGTGTGAACTCCATGTCAAGCATGGAAGCCATTACACATCTCCTTCATACCAGGCTATAAAAAGAGCTTTTCGACATAATGAGTGGGGCTAGTTAGTGTTAATGCTTTCCCCTTCATTGGATCTCTTTAAAGATACACATAAGTAGCCAATGTTTAATGGTTTAATTTTCTCAAATCCTTTCAAGATGAAAAAAATGATTATGTATGGGTATTACTAATGGTTTGCCCTTGATTTCCCATGGGGTGTAGAACAATTGGTGAAGTGGGTGCACTGTTGAGGCACTCCTTGCATGATAGTCACTGGTTTGAAACCCCATGGATATTTCCATTGCCTAAAAATTCAAAAAAGAAAAAAATGGTTTTTTATTAGTTAAACTCCCTTCAAAGACACAAATAAATAGTTAGGACCACACACTACAAGGAAAAGACCTTCTGGTGGAGGTTTTTGCATAAGCCCCTATAAAAATTGCCCAACATTCATTTGTAGTGGAGGTCACTGGCTAAGTTGGGCGAGCAGATGGTTTTTGAACGGTGTGTCTAAAATATACAAATGCACCGGTGCTTTACTATCCATACAAGTATCGGTGCTGCAAATAACATGGTGCACCATCAAAAATTTATTTTTATAAAAAAAAAAAAAAAAACATGGTGTGCTACATAACATAACGCACTGGTGCTTGAATAGTCGATAGCATCAGTGCCCTTCACATAGTAAAGCGTCTCGGTGCATACTAGTAAGGAGCACCGCTATAATTTTAAATTCAAGAGAAATGTGGTGCTATTTTCCAATGAAGCCCTGATGCAGTACGCTTAATAAAATGGCCTGAGCCATCTTCTAAAGAGCACTGCTAAGCAGTTTTTGAATTCTAAAAAAATGGTAGTGCTATAGTAAAAACACTGCATTGATGTAGTACATGTAGCAAAATGCCTCAGGGCATCTCAAGAAAAGCACTGCAATATTTTTTTAATTAAAAAAATAACGGTGCTTTGGTATACATCCCGCACCGGTGCGTTTGGAAAACGCACTAACCGAAGGAGGGTTAAATAAAAAAACCATCCCAATCGTAATTTTCATTTTTACAATCTATAGTGCGGGAGAGCTTTGAAGCACTGGTGCCACTCTTGCTACATGGAAGCGCCCTGACGTCGATGCTTCTCTTGCTCATCATCCTTCTGTACCATGCTCACTGTTTGAATTTTCAATTTTTTCAAACCATCATAAAAAAAAATTCTCCATTACATGTCTACAATCCCTCCCCGACGAAAAAAAGTTTAGGTAATGTATATGTTTCTTTGTAATTTATTTTTTTAGAGGAATAGAATTGTAAATTAGGTTAAATTTTCCATTGTTTTGCAAAAAAAAAAAACACACCACGCAGTGTGTTTGATACGTTCGATTCACACTGACAGCAGTGCACTCTGTAAATTTACAGGATGCACCACAATTTAGTGCGTGAACATAATGCATCTCCATTGTTGTGGTGCGTTTTGTAAACTAAAACGCACCAAGATTGATGTGACAAATTGTACGTCGGTGCATCATGCTTGGTGCGTTTACATTTACCAAACACATCACGAACTTAATATTTAAAAATATAGCCATAGCTCGGTGTGTTCTATAACCTGAACATTTCGTATCAGTGCGAAAAGGTTATATGTGTACACCAGTGCGCACGTTTTCCGCACCACTATCAAAAGTTAAAATTGTGAACCCAACGGTCCGTTATACTTATATGCACACTGATAGCGTGTGGTTTTAGTTGAATATGCACACCAATGCATGATTGGGTTTTGTTTGCACCGACAATTTTTTTTTAATTGAAATTTATGTTTCCATATTTATACATACATGTTTCATTTAATTAAAAAATTGTATTTTGTGTATGAGGTTGGTGTATTTTATATGTCAATCATGTAACAAAGACGTCAGCAGAGAGAGAAAAAACAACAGTAGGAGCAACACGAAGACACATACAATATGATCTGAACATTGCAAGACAAAGAGAGGGAAAGGGATTTATACCCTTGCCGTATCACTGCAGTGACCCGAGCGCTCTTGAGGAATGTTGGCCTCCTAAAGTACTATGAGGAGGCTACATCCCTGAAGACCCATTTTGTCTTTTTGGCACATATGATTTGTAGATGGAATGTCTAGGAGCAGGCTTTCCATGTCAGTCCTAAGGCGATGTACAGGCCCATTGAGGATGACATATACTTTATCACTGACCTATCTAGGAGAGGGGATGATTTTCCCTAGTTCCTTGATGTCCCCCATGGGGTTGCAACTGAGAGTCAACTTGTGTACACTATGAGATATGTCGGCCCTCATGCGGTCCATCCATCAACTTTTCAGGTTCGTGGTGGACAACTATGGATTTATTATTTTGCTACAGAGAAGGTTAGGCGCCTCTCGTTATTAGTCACCACCATTGCACACTCTAGCAGTGATGGGAAACACATTAGTTGCCCTCTTTTGTATTATATTGATTCTTTGATTTACATGCCACATTGCATCAGATGGTCTGCCATTTTTTGAGACAGTTTTGCATGCCTTTAGATATATGTCGTGCATTTAGACATGGGAGGGAGACCTTCCCTTTGGCTTTCAAGATTTTTTGTTTATTTTTAGAGATGTTTCTAGAGACGAGGCCTACATTTGTTCATCGCCCTCCTAGCCCAATCATTGAGGTCCGAATATGCATGTGGGGGCAGATGATGCCCAAGAGGGGCTAGAGTTTCCAGCCAGGATTTCTCGCGAGGCACTAGTGCTACTGGCCAGTGAGGACGATCATGTGTTTGTCATGTTGGCGTTTCCATACATAGGGATTGATTGGAGAGGGTGTATCAACATCTTCTTCAAAATGTCTGAGCCTCCAGATGATAGAGGTAATATTAGTGTTTTCTTTAAATTAATCAGTTATTTTCATTTCCTTGTTTTAATGAATTAGAATAAAATTTATTCTATCACGTTATTTAACTTGTTTTATTAAATTGTTTAATGAATTGTCTAATTATTTATTTGTACTATATATTTTGTAGATATCGACACATTCAATGGCGACGTGCCTCCTCTCCCACCGGATATCGGAGGAGATAAGGAGACGGTTGAGGCCCAAGAGGGTGAGGCACATCCTTAGGGGGCATGGGCATCTGGGGTCATAGGCCTGGTTTGCGATTTTGGTTGGACTACTGTGATAGATTGGCCAAAGTTTTATTTGATGCGGGAGTCTGCCCTGTGAGGTCTCGAGATATCACTGTAGATCCTAGTTTCATGGGTCTGTACAGGGATTGTCTGTGCGAGATGATGTCTCTTATGCGACATATCATGAGACTTAGTAGGGTATTAACAACGATGAGGGATGCAGGCCAACATCATGCATCAACAGATACATCAGATGAGGGTGGTGATGATGATGACGATGAGGGTAATGATGATGATGATGAGGGTGGTGATCATAATGCTTCTCGTAGTACCACCCCATCAGATCATGGGTGTAAGGGTGTCGGTGATCCTTCTAGTAGTACACCTCATCATTAGTTCCTTAATGATGAGATGCCAAAGCTAGAGGATGTTACTCATGTTTCTCCTGACAGAGAAAACCAACCACCTCCTCCTCCACTTCAAAATTCACCAGACCGCGTTCAGGGCGCAAACGTAGTTGACCATCCATTGTCTTCTACTCATGTAGACCAACCACATCCTTCTCTACCTCGGCTAAGTTCGACAAACAGTGATCATATAGTAGTTGACCATCCATCGTCTTCTACTGCAGACCAACCTGGGACTATGTCTATTTTATTGGATATTCGATTGCGCTTATTTGACTTGTATATATATATAATATATAGATATATATATGGTGCATTTTTTTGGTTCATGTTTATGTACTTAATTTATATGTTGGTGTTGATGTGTATATTATTAGGCCATGTTAGATATGTTCATTTAATGTGCTTGCAGATATATGTGTATGTGAATATAATAATTATTTGAAATGAGATTTATATTAATTTGAGGGTGTGTGTGGTGATGATATTAGATTAGAATGTTTGTGTTTTGTTAGATGCGATCACAATGATTATGCCCTATTATATTATTAGATTAGTGTTAGCTAATGATGTTTATATGTGCTAGAGTTGTATATAATTAGACGATGGTAGTAAATTCGAATGTGTATCTTAGATGATGTTTATTTTTATGAAATAATATTTATTATAGATCATGTATTGGTGAGAACTTACATCAAGCTTTTATATATGAAATTGCACGCAAAACGACTTACTTCAAAAAAATGAAAAGATATTTTTATAAATTACAAAGTTTAGTATGGTTGAAACTATGATTGTAAAATTAGGCTGATATGGATTTAGGGTGGTATAATATATATCTAGTTGACATTAGAATATATATATATTTTTTTATAATTCACATTCTCCACATTAAAATGTTAAAAGATGTCCCCTCATAATATTTTCCTATATGTATACATTTAATAATTTTAATTATGTAATATTTTGTAAAATATTACATATCAAATTCATATTAAACATTGAAAATTTTATTAATATCCCTCATACATTGAATTAGAAAGCAACTATTAATAGAATAAGGATTCTCTCATCTTTCTCACTAAAGTGAAAATATAAGAAATTTTCAATTTAAATTACTTTATCTATATAAAGTATCTAGAAAATCATGTTCTTTAATATGGACATTGAAATATTTTACTTATAGTGTAAAATATTTTTTGTTATAAATATATTTTTGTTTTAAATATCACATGTACATGGAACATAGAATAAATTATACATAATATAATATCAATAATACTATTTCTTGTCATGTGAAAAAATTATATTTCTTCCTTGAAAAAGATTTTTTTTTTTTTACTCATACATTTCTTCCTCATAGTAAAAGCTAAATTATTATTTTTTTACTTTTGGTTACTTTATATCTCTATATAAAGTTATATAAGATTAAGGTGTAAATTGAAATATTGTAATTATGACCGACATTAATTTCTTTTGTTATCACTAATTTTAATTTGTTAATTTGAATTATTATTTTACTATTTTTAAATGTAACATTATGTGACAAAGAGTGCAATTAATTTAGATTTAATATAACTTAAAAATATATATTTTTAAAGAGAGTCTTTGGCGTAAATCACATGATATTTCATTTATCGACGCATTTCGAACCAACAAGTGTTGAACCACACTCGTTGGTTGGAAACGCGTCGACAAATGAAATATCATGTGATTTACGACGAAGAATCTCTCGTTAACTTGATATGGATCACAGAAGCCTCAATTCAACAATATATATATCGGAAGCCCAACGCCCAGTCTCCTTCTTGAAACTTTTTCTCTTTGATGTATTTGTCATGCCACTTAACTCTTTGATATTGAACTAGATCAGTTCTTAGGATTGCTTCTTGTCTGATCTCATCTAGCTCATTCAACTGCTCCATTCTATGCTTTTGGGCTTCTGATAGATCCATCCCCAACTGAACTGCCATCTTGAACGTTTTGAATTGGAACTCAATGAGGAGCAGGACTTCTTTCCCATAAACAAGTTCATAGGGAGAATGTCCTGTTGTATTTCTCCATGTATTTCTGTAGGCCCACAAGGCTTCAGGAAGCCTTTCTGCCCAATCTCTTATGTGTAGATAAACAGTTTTGGTGATGATACTTTTGAGAACTTTGTTTGTAGACTCCACTTGACCATTTATTTGTGGATGGTAAGGAGTAGATCTTTTGTGCTTGATTTTGTATTCTTCCATCAGCTTCTCCATCAAATTGGATGTGAATTGACTTCCTTGATCTGTCACAATTTCTCTTGGAACACCAAAGCGAATAAAAATATCCTCATAAAGAAAAGTAATAACTGAATTTTCAGTAGCAGAAAATAATGCTTTGGCTTCTACCCATTTAGTGACATAATCAGTACATACCAATATATACTTCTTTTGCTTAGATGGCAGATTAATAGGCCTAATGAAATCTAAAGCCCATTTTTCAAAGGGTTCGATGAGTACTTGTGGTTGCAATGGCATTTCATTTGAAAAGGTAGGTTTCCCTACTCTTTGGCAGTTGTCGCACCTTTTGACATATTGTTTTACATCTTTAAAGAGGGAAGGCCAATAATATCCTAAAGAGAGGATTTTATAGGTTGTTCTTTTGTCAACAAAGTGTTCGCCACATGGTTCATCATGACATGCCTTGAGAATATCAGGCATTTCATCTTCCCTAACACATCTTCTGATCACAAGATCTGCCCCTGTTTTAAACAATTCGTTAGAAATCCATGAATATTTTGAACTCTCCTGAATAATCTTTCTTCTTTCACTAGGAAATAAATGTGGAGGTAGTTTCCCTGTAACCAAATAGTTAGCAATATCTGCATACCAAGGGGTCTTAGTAGTTACTACAAACAATTATTCATTAGGAAACTTATCCTCTACAGGAGAATCTTCTTTAGTATTCTGAATCATAGACAAGAAATCAGCTACTGTATTTTGTTTCCCTGGTCTATCCAACACAGTAATATTGAATTCATGTAGAAGTAGGAGCCATATTGTAACTCTGCCATTAGTAATAGGCTTGTTCATTAGATATATAATGGCAGAATGATCAGTATGAATAAAAGTTTCATATCCAGTTATATAATGTCTAAACTTATTGATTGCATGAACAATAGCTAAGAACTCTTTTTCAGTTACAGTATAGTTCAACTCAATGGGAGTCAAATTTTTACTGGTATAGTAAATGGCATAAGGGACTAAATCTTTTTGACCCAACACAACCCCTAGAGCTGTATCGGAAGCATCTATAGAAATATGGAAATGGAGTTTCCAATTTGGTCCTCTCAAGATAGGCGCTTCAAATATTTTTGTCTTCAAAGTTTCAAATGTTGATTGACAATCAGGATCTCATTTGAATTCACAGTCTTTTGTAAGCAGTTTGAAGAGTGGAGATGCTATTTTAGTGAAGTTTTCTATAAATCTTCTATAGTATCCAGTAAATCCTAGGAAACTTCTAACATCTCTTTGACAATTTGGAATAGGCAACTTGGAGATGACTTCAACTTTTGATCTATCAACTTTAATCCCATCCCCTGAAATATGATGTCCTAAAACAATACCTTCAATAAACATCATAAAGCATTTTTCATGGCTTAATGAAAGGTTTGTTTCTTTACATCTTATAAGTACTTTTTCCAAATTTGCTAATGCTTCTTCAAACGAGTCACCATAAACTGTAAATTCATCCATATAAACCTCTACACAATCATGGATTAGATCAGAAAAGATTCCTAGCACCGCTCTTTGGAATGTTGCGGGTGCATTACATAATCCAAAAGGAAGCACTCGATAGGCAAAAGTTCCCCATGGACAGGTAAATGTGGTCTTATCCCGATCTTCAGGTGCTACCTGAATTTGATTATAACCACTAAAACCATCTAGAAATGAAAAGTACTTTTTGCCTGCTAATGTATCTAATACTTGATCAATAAATGGCAAGGGAAAGTGATCCTTCAAAGTTGCTTTATTCAATTCCCTGTAATCAGTGCATACCCTCCATTTACCATTCTTTTTGGGTACTATAACCAAAGGATAAACCCTTCGGCTGTCTAAAATTGGATAAATGAAGTTTACATTGAGTAGTTTTTGGAGCTCTTTTTTCACTATCTCCCTAAGATTTGGATTCATTCTTCTCTGAGGTTGTCTGATTGGTCTACTGTTTTCCTCAATATATATGTGATGAATGCAAGTCTTAGGATCAATACCTTTCATATCAGTATACTCCCATGCAAATGCAGTAGAATGTTTTTGCAAGATTTTGGTTAGTTCTTCCTGTTGTGATTTTTCCAAATTTTTGTTGATATTCAATGTTTTACTTGGAAAAATCTCAATGGTAGAACTACCGAACTCTTCCATAGAGTAAAGAGATATTTGTCTTGATGATAAATATTCAATGTCATAATCTAACTGAAATTGTGTGAGGTCATATTCTGAAGATGTTTCAAAATTTTCTAATGTGTTCAGAATTTGGCTATCTTCACTGATTTCAGAAATGGTAAAGATAGGTTGTATAGTGTCCTCATCATCGACCCATTCATTGTCTCCTACTTCTGCGATTGCTTTTGCTGGAGGATACAAATTGAATTTCTTTGTTGAATTACCATCAGAAATGTACATATCCCCAGATCTACAACTAATGAAAGCATCAACTGTGGCTAGCCAAGGTCTTCCTAAGATGAGAGGATGTCCACCTAAATTACTCTTGGGAGTCAAAATAATGAAATCTACTGGATATTCCCAAGAGTCTAAGGAGACTGAAATGTCTTCTAATACACCATCTACTTTAATAATTGAGCGATCTGCAAGTTGCAATAAAGTAGGTGTAAAAAGAAGGTTAGGAAGTTTTAGCTGTTCCATAGTTTGCCTACTCATGATGTTGATAGCAGCCCCTAGGTCAATCAAAGTATTTGGAATTTCTATCCCATTGATAGTTGTTTTAACAATTGGACTACCAGGGTCTACATACTTCTGCATGGTAACTTTTCCCATCATGATATCTGCAATTTTTCCTACTAGGTGGATTCTTCTTGTATCTCTTGGTTTCCATCCTGGTCTTTTGAGACTCAACTACTTTATTGTCTTTGCTAGAATAGGAATTTCTCTAATGGCTTGTAGCAAGGGAATCCTGATACAGACATTCTTTAATTCATCTAGGAAGTCATAGTCAGGCAACAAGATTTGTTTTTCCACCCCTTTGTCAATTTGTAATCTTTCAGGAAAAGGAGGTGTGGATGAAGATGCAGGTTGCTCAGCTATAGGAGTTGTGGGGGTTAACTCTTTTTCTTTTCCTTTTTGAGTGCTTGGGTTTTGAAGAGATTCTTCCTCAGAACCTTTATTGGTTTTAAGAGAATTCTCCTCAGAGGTATCTTGCTCTTGAACATCTATAGAAGGTTTTTTTAAAACTCTACCAGACCTGAGTTGTACATCATTAAGAGGAACAATCATATAGGTAGGAAAGTGTTGCCCTTCTATCATGTAAGCATTTTGAGGAGTTTTGTTGTTAGGATTTGGCAATGGCTGAGATGGAAGTTGATTTGTCTTTTGTTGGAATGGAAGCATGAGTTGAAGATTTGGATTTTGTTGAGAGGGTTCTTGTTGAGGAAATGGCAATGAAAGTTGTGGACTTTGATTTGGAAGCTGGGGAATTTGTTGATTTTGAAAAGATGGAGGATATTGATAAAATTGAGCAAATCTCCCATAAGGATTCTGCATCCCTTGTGCCCATGATTGATATGGATTTTGAGGTTGGGGCCAAGGTTGTTGCCAAGAATTCCAATTTGGCAGGGGTTGAAAGTTCATAGGGTTGTTAAAACCTTGATTTTGTTGCCCCTGCCAAGGTCTTCTTGAAACAAAACAGAGAGATTATATTGAATTTGGATCCTCTTGAAAGACAACCTTGATTCCAGGAATTGAAGGACAATCCTTGGTCTCATGACTTTTCGAGCAAATCATACATGTTACTACAACTTTTGCATCCAAGGGGCATTCCCTTATAACATGTTTCTTCCTACATTTTGGACAAAAGATGGCCAAGGCATCAACTTCTGTTTTCTGCTTGTTTTGTATTTTAAGGGTGTCTAGCTATTCACTAAGGCTTCTCAAAATATCGGTTTTGAATTCATCAAGCATATTTCCAATCTCTGCCCTACTTACTGATCCAATTGCAGATTTGTTTGCTCTAATAAGAGAAGGATTTCTAGGCTCTTTTCCCGTTTTAGATTTTCCTCTTGAGAGATGGACACATAGTTCTGCTATGTCACGAAGTGGAAGTTGAAAAATGTCTCCCTTCCCCATCATGTTTAAAATATCTATCCATTCATCTCTAATGGCTTTCAATAAAAGGGATTTCAAAGTTTCCTCATCTAAGTTGCTCATCTTTGCTCTCTTTAAGTTGTATTG
>APFE031066528.1:51706-65482 GCA_000404065.3 Pinus taeda
TTTATTTCTATTTTGGAAATAGAAAAAATATGTTTTTTTTTTTTTTTTTAAAATAAGAATCACACAAGCCTACTGATCAAAATCAAACTTCCAATGAAGATTAGGTGAATGTATTTGAGTGGCGAATTGCCCGAGATAAACAACAAGGAAGAAGATGCACTTGTTTGTTTCATATTAGAAATGGAATAGTGGTGGAGGCGTAGTCACACTCCGTCGCTAATTGTCCTCAAAGTGGAGAAAAGGAAATGGAAATGCTGGCACCATCAAACCTTTTTTAAACATAGTAATGTAGCGACCACATAATTATTAGACGTAATCTACTGCACAACTCACTCTTTTTGCAGGCGAGAGTTCAAATTGTTGGCTCTTGGTATATTATGAGGTAGAGATAGATTCTGAATTTCAATTTATATATAAACATGGGTGCATCTTAATCTTATCATTCAAAATACCACAAGTTTCAGTGGCTCTTAATGCCGACCATCTTCATTGGATTGAAATTCCATTTGTTTTGAATTTTAAATGAAACATCAAGTTTTGCATACTTTGGTTTACGTATGTATGGATTGATTTTTAGTGTGGAACACTCGTAGTGATAGGTCATTTTGGGATGGAACAAGGGAGCGGCATGCACACATGTCGTGCAGAAGTGGGGTACGCCATTGTACCACCATTTCCACAAAGTTCTGGGGTCAGGGAATCACCACCAAAGCCCTAACAAGAGAGTTGGATATCACTTTTGGAGAGGTGGAGGCAGTGAACTGCATTCAAGCTCTCGTTTGCTAGCAAATGTGGCATAATAAGGAAATGGGAGGGTAGATATCATATCTACACTAATCGAGAGTGGTTTATTAATACCAAAGATACTTAATGTATTGAGCTTTGGATTAAGATACATATACTATTGTAAATAATTTTATCAAGAGAATATCTCAATCATATACTCTACTAAGATTTAATTAGTTAAAATTAGTTAAAAGATCCTTATATATAATTAGATTTAAAACTTTCTATAATTATATATAAATTAGATTTAACAATTATATATATATATAGAATATATATATATATATATTATATAAGAGTCACAGGACATTATTCTAAAGTCCTGTGTCCCGTATTTAACGTGTTGGACATGAAAACGGTCCTAAAACGTGTCGAAAACATTTTTCATCATGTCCTATAAAACGTAAAATGTATTCGGGCATTTTAGTCATGTCCTTCTCTTGGAAAATGAGTATTCTGTTTATAGAAAACGTTGCCCTAATGTTTTCCCTCCGGTTGAATACGTAACCCATGAAATTACTAGTTTAAAGCCCATGCAATTAGTTTTTCAGGGTTCTTTTCCTATTTTCCTTCGTCATCGCTCTCTGTCATTGTATATTCGTCGTGTGGAGCTGTTGTGTGGAGCTGAGTGTGCAGCGTTCAAGAAAATTGTTTAGCATTGTCCGATCACATGCTCACAGTGTGTGTAACATTTGGAAACTTGGCACTTAGCAAGCTGCAGCATGTGTGCACTGTGAGGTTTCCCATTCAGGTAAACCATGGCCCGTAAACCATATGGTTAATGGCACCACCGCAACGTGGCCCAAAAAGCATACAACACGTCTTAGAAACCAACAATCAAATGTCTTGTGCAATATTTTATTCAACAAATATAACTCATGTTCCTGCTAATGCAGAAAAAATAATCAAAGAAAATCAGAGTCAAATAATGAGGAAACATATTCATTAAACTGTTATTAATATTCTCTGTTTCTTCCTGAATATTTTGGTTGTCTCCTCCACTTTTTTAACTTCAAATTGTATTCTTTATCTAACATCATCAAAGATACTTTTGTTCAAAGTGTTTTCTATTCACTTAGTTCATTGTTTTTTGCTACAGTGCTCATTGTACAAGGAGCTCCTCTCCAATAATCAATCAAATGGCACAATTGTTCTTTTTAAACCTGAGCCTTCTGAAACTCTGTTAAAATCTGCATACACGAATTAGAAATTTAGAATAGATTAGTGCACAATGAAACCCTCAAACCAGGTGGACTTTCTGTCATGCTCGACACTCTTAAATAAACATTCATTTCTTCATTTCCACATAGATAAATAAAAAAAAAAACAACAACAACACTTCAACACGGAAAGACTACCAGGCTGCTCAGGATTCAATGGCCCAAGGATGTTTATTCCCCACCAGGGCTACTTTCCAAGAAATCTGAAATGGGAGGATTTGGCTACAAAGTAAGTAAACCCCCTACCAAGTTGACTAAGTAAACACAAAAAATCAGAATACATGTTCAAGGGTCTCATTCTTTTCACAAATGAAACACTTGGATTGAGAAATTCACATGGCTTGCAGTCTAAGGCCAAAAGTAAGGCATCACATCATATCAGACAAGACAAATTTTGACTTCTTTGGCTCAATAAAAGGCTTTCATAATGAAGGGATTTGAAATAGGCCAATCTTTTTCTTAGAACTGATATTCAAGAATCAAGACCAAGCATATCACATTCTAATTTCTAAATAGTAAATTATGATTCTATTTTTTTTTTTAAATTGAACTATGAACTTTGAAGTAATTATATTTTAATTTGATTAGATAAGTTGAAGCTTGCAATTTAATATGGATAAAAAACTATATTTCGGTATATATATATATATATATATATATATATATATACATATACATATACATATACATATACATATACATATACATATACATATACATATACATATATACATATAATCATACATATATATATATATATATATATATATATATATATATATATTATATATATATATATATATATATATATATATATATATAAATATATATATATATATATATATATATCATGTCCCTCGTGTCATGTTTCCAGGTGGCTATGTTTCGTATTGAATACTCATATTTATGAGTCCTCCATGTCTCGTGTCCTTGTGTGTGTATATATATATAGATTTAGCAATTTTCTAAAAAATATATATTTATTTCTTAAGTAGAGATAAATTTTGTTTTATAATGAGAATTAATATTAATTACACATAAGATAAGTAGGATTTATATATTTTAAGATTTATTTTTAATGAGTACTTGTCTTTTTCAACAAATTTTCTACTATGATTTGAAGTATCTCTTAAGTATTAAATTCTTTAAATGGTCCATCCTAACACTTCCACATATTTCTCACAAATGTAGTCATCACTAAATTGTCAAAGTCCATATAAAAAACAACCATTCATCAAAATGCATAGTTACTTAACCACTTCAACCATCATTCTGATATGATGTCCTTGAGGTACATTGTTCATTCAACAATCATTCAGTCACACACATTTTCAATCCCTCTACATCGTCATTAGTCATCGTCCTAGCTTTTATTTAGCTTATCCTACAACCACACTTTGGATTTTTCTAGGTTACCCACAACCATTACATCTCTAGGTTTTACCCTAAATCATTATTATTCTCAAGTAGTTTTAGCTTACCATGCACCATACATTATATCAAGTGATTTATGGTTGATCATGAACCTTCTTATGTCATGACAAGTGGATTTGGCATACCACGACAATTGCACTATAAAGTGGCTTCTGTAGCACCATTAACTTTTCAATATAACATGTGGTTTTGGATGACCACTGACCATCATTATGTTGAAATTGATTTATAATACACACAAAGTTTCTTCACTATGCATTTCATCTTCAAACTTGTACATATAAAAAGGAAATCTATCTACCAAGGTACACATGTGGTTACCATTCCATGTACTCACTAGTTCTCTAGGGATGATTTTCACCTACGGTGTTCATCAAAATGCTAGACTCCCCATCTATCATAAATTGGTCTCAAGCATCTCACATTATGAGCTTACTTCAAGCATTCCTCCCTTTAATCAAAGATTCAACTTCTCTAGTTCAACATTAAGCTAGCATATCAGTACACCTACTCCAACCTCATACCTATCCAAGTGGTTTATTTCACAACTTGAAGTTGCATCCTCTATATTCATAATATGGATATACTCTACACAATTACATGTGCTACCACACTAACGCATGTAGCCCTAAATAATAGGGCTTAAAAAATAGCTAGGAAATCAACTTTCTTACCACTAAGCCTTACAACTTGGGCCAAAAACTTTGGGGTGTAAATTGCAACCAACTATGCACCCCCTACTTGTCAAAAAACACATGCATCATTACATCATTTCAATTCAAGTATAAAAAGAATTCATAATCATTTAAAATACCACCAAGGTTAACACCACTCCTTGACACCATCATACGCTAAAAAAAACTTCATAGTGTCTTAAATAATGGAATTAACCAAAATATCGATGACCTCTCAATCTCATCTTTCCCAACATTTCACTATTTACTAAGACCTTCTTATATCTTTATGAACCATTGATACCATTAAAGGAACACCACATAGCTAAAATGCGATAATAATCCAGGTCATGAAACAAAATGATCATTAGCCATACTTGTCAAATCGAACCCATATTCATTGACCAAATAAAAATAGACATACATGCCTCTATTAAATGAAACAATATGTATAGCTCATGGGACATAAAGAAGATGATGACAAATTTCTCTGTTAAGGCACTCCATGGTGTAAAGGTCACCAGTTCAAAACTATGTGGGAGAAAATATAGCCATGCTAAGGACTGGTGTGGCCTAGGCCAAGTGTGATCCCCGGGTGATTTTTATGTCTTAGATGCCCCTAGATTGTGGCTACTCAGGCCACATGTTAGGCATTCCAGTCATCTCATGATTCACATAATGTAACAAACAAAAAATGCAACGATATATATAATTTTTCTTTGGATTAATGCACTTGATGGGTTTCTTCATTTGTATCTTCAGCCTTTTTGTTCAAGTTTCATCTTGGATCTCCATAGTATGCCTATATTTTGTTAGAGTCACAAATTATAACAAAATAACTACCTTTCCATATTGAGTTAGCTAAGCTAAATAAGGCTCAATACATATATTGGAGATTATAGTGACCTTCCCTAGAACACATATATATTTTTTTAGTTTACAAACCAACTCAATATTATAGCAACATTTATTATAGGTAGGAAACCATACCCATATTTCAAATAACAAGAACATAAAGGTTTCCTTTTAAAACTAATCATTCATTAGCAATGTCCAATATGAGATTCACATAATCATTAAAGGCACATAAGCATGAGAATCACATGATAATTTTAGAGCACATAAATCAACAATCCATAAATCATAGTTATACGTTATAACATTCACTTGTACAATCTGATAAATATACACAATCAATAAGCATGTAAGATACTTTACGAAAACCTAAGATACCATTCACCAAGGGATGAAGTCTCGATTTTATGCTTCATTGGTTCTTGTGGTCCCTTATTGACATTTGCATTCATGTGTGAAGGATATTGTGCCCCAACCAAATGTCGTTGAATCATTGGTTTACCTCCCAACCTACTTCTTGGGTTCTCTTCTCCCCCATGAACCCTTGAGCTGCAATCGGGTTGTAAAGTAGAGGAAGAATACTAGCCACTAGAGGAGAGCACTCTTGGATCAAGAGTTCCCTCTCTAATGGCCTCCATTACACCAAACTCACTATAGACACCATAGTCTCTATCATAGTAGAATTATGTAACTCATCCAACCGTAGGGAAAAAGGTGATCCCTCTCCCATAGCTTACTTCTTCTTTTATAGAAGGCTTCACTGGTGACACTTGTCACTTTATGCAAAAAATAATAAATTTTATTAATCTACAAGCTTGATTATTCACCCATCCATGTGCAAACCTCTCACCAAGACTCTCCTATATTTTTTATTTATAATCTTATTAAAAAGTGTAATTTCCCACACCCTAACATGACTCCCTATTTCTTCTCCTAATTGTCTCTTGATCCCCCTTTTATACTCCTTATTTTGTGTTCATCACTGAAGTCAACTAGTAGGCCTTAAATTTGGTTCCCCAACTACACCCTATTCTATCTCAAAAATTGAACTCTTATACAAATATATTTGTGTTGGCTCTTGCCACATGGAGGTTATCTCATGAAAATATATTTTTCTAATTTTTAAATTATTATTCTTTAATTTCATTCATCACCCTTTTTTTATTAATGATGTTAAAATATCATAGGATTAATGTTTCTAATTAATGTTATGTCCCTTTCCCCTTTTTCTTATTAAAACACTTATATACTTTAGGGTTATTTTATTTGCACATTATCTACCTAATATTTTCCAAAAATGGGAAGGGTAGAGTTACTCAATTGTTCCATTTTTTATATTCCTTCTTATTCTACCTTTATCCCAAGGTTTACTCTTGATTTAGTTTATTTCATTCTAAACCCTCTCTTACTACATGGTGTGAATTAGTACTCATCATTGTTTGATTATTAACTCTTAATTATCTTCCAACTTTTCTTCTTGATGCCAAGGGTGTCAAGTCAGTCGTTCCCTTCAAGAACTTCCATTTGAAGTTCCAAGAGTGCCATGTCACTTGCCCTACAAGCATCCTATGACAACAAGGGAAAAAAATTGGGCACAATGACATAGATCACTGTTGTCTCATGTGTTTCCCTCTATAGTGAGGCTAATGGTGTTAGAGATCAAGGAAGGAATTCACCTTTATGCATGGCCCCCCATTAATTCCTTATGAGTGACCCAATCCGAGGTATGCCCCCAAGGCATCATGATCTTCAAGGCAAAGGTATTCCAACACCTTCCATCCCACGTCATGGTGGGAGTGCTAGCAGGTGAAATCAAGGAAGTTATCCTACCCCTCCCATGGAGTTTCATCTATCTATATAGCCCCATCACCCATGTGCGAGTCATTCGACCAAGAAACTAACCCGTTCCTGTAGCCACTAGCATGCCATTAGAAATCACTTTAGAATATTAAATTGAGCTTTAAATTTTTGAGATAAAAATATGTAATTTAATCAAACCATAGGTCGTTGGTTCATCACATGCAAATGCATCCAGGTGGTATCCTGCCACACTCAATAACCATTAGTAATATTTGTTCATAACGTTAGTCGTCGATATAATCGTGTATGCTAAATCATCACCATGACATAATCATTATTGACTATAAGAAAAAGCTAATGTAAGTAAGACAGCATAATGAAACCATCACATGATTAGACATAGTCATCAAATAGGTCAATCACAACCATTATCATCATGACATCAAACTGGCATATCAAAATTATTATCACCTCCAAAATAATAAGATTCAAATAACAAGATCCTCAACCTGAGGTCCTCAACGAATAGTGTATGATCTCGAAGGCCATATTCAGGAAAATGTAATATTAGGGTCATTCAACTAGAACAAGGAATTATAACACACATGTGTGCCAAGGCAATCTCTTGCCACACTCAAACAATTGTTAGTAGTATATGGTCCCAAAGTAGTCATCCAAGTTTATAAACATGATAGAACATCATCAAATTCTTCAATGGCCATATGTAACATAAGCATCAACACAATGCATATTGAAATCGAAATAAATACATCACAATCAACATCACATGGGTTTATAATGGTAAAATAATCACTGAATCATCAACCTTGATGTCCTTTAAAATAAAGTAGAAGCCTTAGCATCTGTCTCAAAAGTCCACGTAAGACGAAGTGTTGGTCTTATAATCAAGGTAAAATGGGGCATTACAAAGATTCCAAGACATAAAGCAAACAATCTCTAAACATTACACAAATTTCAAATAAATTTTTAAAAATTAACTATATATCTCATAATGACCAATAAGTTGTCCATCACCCATCAAGCCATAATCACATTGTAGGTCCATTAAACTCCCTCTTAAAGGAAAAATTCATACCACATATAAGTAACATCATATATTATTATGCAATAGATATTGCATTACTTTTTTTTTACACTTGCATGTGGGCTTCTTACAAAATGCTTCTACCACTACTACTCTTTTGTTCCAACTACTGCAGGCATGCCATTAAACTCTTAACCATCTTGGATCTCTATGCCTTAATGCAAGTTATTTATATATGATTTATCCATTTTGTTGCTTTTGGGTTCGATAAGACCCCCTCTTCAATTGTTTTATTTATTGATCTCTTATATGGTTGGTTTTTGTTGTCATCGGCATGCCTCTCTTGCCTTTGATGCTTTTCTTGTTGGTACTATATAGGTCAGGGGCCTGGTTATTAGCATCCTTGTCAATGAAACTTCAATCACAACACCCAACCACACAAGGAGAGCATACTACTCCAATTCAACTCTTTTTTTTTTCTTTTTTTCTTTAAGACATTTGGGAAGTTTTACCTAATAGATCGTATGTTATAGACAACCAACATTCATCTCTTTAAACATTGGTATATGTTCTTCTTTTATTCATTGGATATTGGCTCTATTGGCATCCTCATAGGATTTAGTCTCCAACTTTAACATTTGACTTAGAGTCATTCAGTTTATCAATTTGTGATTTTTGGGAGACTATGATTCATTGGAAATACTCAGCTTCTCCTCATAATGATTTTGTCCCCACAAAAAATTCTTATATCCCTTCCATCATGGTATCTATAATGCAAAGGGAATCTCTCATGTATCATGTACCAAACCATCATAACATAATTTATACACAACAAGCTAGTTTCTTATCTATCTCAAGAGCAAGGAATGGAAAACTCCACATGGTTTGTAGTTGAATAACCTTTGGTTTTTTCCTATCTATCTTTGAATACCAAAGAAATTATATCATATTAATCCATTTTTAAATAGCTATCTCAACAACATCAATATTCAATTCCTATCACAAACACTAGCAAAAAACTATTTGCAATATATTATAAACACCAAAAAAAGATTGAAACGTATAACTAATTGCACATGAATAAACAAGTCTCTCTATCAAGCACCTTTTTTATCCTATATTCATTGTACTTTCCACAAACTGGTATGTTCTTGCTACTCACAAATACCTCTTCATGCACATCTTGGTGATAATTAAAATCATAGAATCCTATCAATGTTATTTATTCTCATGATATTTAAGAAATCGTTGTACTAAAATGATACTCTTTCATGGCCTACAACTATTTCTTCGTCTATATTGCACACATTAGGATTCCATCCTACATCGTTTCTATCACAACATTATATAAGAGCACCAATCATAGCCTTCGTTTACTAGTATCTCTTCTTCACAAGCTTCCCCATCACTCTCCAGTGACCTCTATGGGTTCAATTTAAGTCATAGGACACGGCCCTAAGGGATGCCATGTCATGAATCATGTGTCAGACATGGATTCATGATGTGTTCCACATGAGTGTTATAACCCTATTTTCAACTCCACTATAATGAGAGAGACTCAAGTTCAACTTACCTTAGTTGTTGGCTAAAATTCATCACCTCTCACCATTGATTTTATTTATATTGGTCCTACAAAAGAGTTATTACATGTTAAAAATGGTGAAATTACATAATTGAGTAATTTCTCATAATTATTTTGTCACAATTTCATAATTATGAGATAACAATTATTTCATAATTTATATAATTGAGAAAAATCTCATACTTGAGAAAATATTCTAGAATTTATCATTCCCAAGGAGATCAACTTGACCTATTTATGTATGATTTGGCTAAGGATCCATTATTATATAAGTTTCCTAACTTCTCAAACCCTAGGTGTCTAGATACATTCTCCCGAAGGATAGAATGAACATATATAATCTCACCCTATCAAGAGGAATGGGTTAGATCTAGTGTCCATACTATAACTTGAGAGCTTTGTTCACATAGTGAGGCCATATTTCTAGGAGGAGGAGACTAAGGTTGCAAGTTGAAGAGGACGTTAATCTCATGCTTGGGCACATACTTCTTTATGTATATGTCATTTGATTGGTTAATGCAAGCATTATGATTTCCCTTCCATACATTTGTTGTCTTTATAATGTTATGGTTATTATGTTAATGCTTTCATTCTGTTTATGTTAATCTTCCCTTTGTGGAAGGAAAGTTTTGTCTTGGTTGGTGGTGCTTGTGTGTGGGATTTATGGATCATGATTGCTAGGAGGAAGACCTTTGAAATAAGCAGTTTCTCTATGGACGACATCATATTCAACACCCATAACCTACATGTAAGGGTTCAGATGTACCTTCCCTATCTACTTGCTTGAGATGTTATGAATAGATGCAAAAAACATATTGGAATTTCATTGATTTGCTTGTATCACTCATGTCACACACATCTATATGGTGATACCTGGGCAACGCTCATGGAGCAATAACTCCTTGTGGCTGTGCAATTTCAACTACAACAATGAATTTGGAATTTGTCTTATTCATGGGACATGTGCCAAACTCCTTTTTGATCTATGCCCTACATGTGTACCACATTTAGGACACGTTTCCTTATAAAATACAACTTGTCTTTATTTTTTCACTCATTTTGCTCAACAATTTGGAGCATTAAGGGGTTTTGGAGTGCAATTTAGGATTTTAGTGTAACATAAAGGGATTTCAAGTGTTGAGAAATAGGATCTATCCACCGATATTCATGTTTTCTCATGCAACAATCAATTTTCTTCCTTATTTCATAGAAATCATGGCTTAATTAGCAAGGGGAGCTTGAAAAGGTTAAATAAAAGGGAAGAATTCCCTTATTGAGGTTATCCCCCTCTAATTTCATCATAACATGCTAGTGTTCCATTTTTTAGAAATTGGGAAACAAGTGCAACTTCAGATGCTAGAAAAAAACTTTATTGTAGAAAGACAATAGGATCAAGAGAAAAAGCATGCATTGTGGAGGCATGTTACTAGACATCAAAGGCTTGAGGCCATGTTAAATATGAGAGGGAATTTTATTTGGACATGTAGTTATTTCCATAATTAGTTTAAAATCACGTACTAGTGAATTAAGAGGCAATTGTTTAGCATACCTTGTGGATTTGGAGCATATCTAGGAGTGATTGCATCCAAATGAAAATAAATGGAAAGACAATACTAGATTTTGGAAGGTGGAAAAAAGAAAATACTCTTCCATTCTTGATGAAATCATCTAGCAAATATCTAATTGTAAGTGGGAGTTTAGTTCAAGGAGAAAAAAGAGCACAATTGGTCCAATGGACAAGATATTTCAATAAGAAAGGTGAGATAAGGTTGATCTTACAATTGGGCTTCTTCTATCTCTTCTTCATTTTATTTATTATTGCATGGTCTCCTTTGTTTACTAAGATGTGTAAAGATCTAGTTGAAGGGGTTCCAATTGGGTATGTACCTCCTAGTTTAGATAATTTTAGAAGCACATTATTGCTTAAGGAAAGAAGGGCTAGATAAAATGATAGAGCCTATTAAATCATCGTGGCCCTCATCTAGTATTAATATTGTTTTTGATGGATAAACATATGCAACATGTCATCCACTCATCAGCTTCATGGTGTCTTCCTTGAATGGATGAGTCTTCTTGAAATCAATGGATGCTCTGGAAAATACAATGATGTACCATATATAGGTGTGTTGTACATTAAAGTAATGTGTAGCATTCCCAACCACTGAACTAAGGCAAACTACAACTTTACACCAACTCTTACATTACAATTTTTTAAACTTTTCTTTTACTCGGGCTCAACAATGCTTTGATACCATGACCAATTATGCCCAAAATTATTTTTAATACTTAAATTATTTGATTCTTGGTTTTTGTTATGCCTTGATTACCTAATTAAGTTTCAATTTTTCCAATAAGCCTTTGGTATCATAATTATGCTTGTCGTGTAAATCTAGTGCATTTACCACGAAATGCAACATACACATTCATATCATAATAGAAAAGTAAACATGCATAATGCATATAATTCATAAGGACATATAAATATGTAATTAGCATGGCATAAGCATATAAATAACCATAAAAATACTTATATTTTATAATTTTCACCAACTAGCTATAGACCTCAAATGTTCCACCCAACCATAGACTACATTGCACTAATACTCTTAGCAATGGGTCACCCTTGAGTTAGGGATATGACTACACCAAGGAAAAAAGGCTTACTAAAGCCAACTATGGTCCATGGTTAGCGCAAAAAAAATATAGGCCAATGTACTAAGCCCAAGCAACACTCCAACATATATTACCTCATCCCTCATTATCCTGCACAACCCAAGGTAGTGCACACTCTTATTTTCCTTTGCAGTCCCTTAGGACATGTAATTTCCCTTCCATGGTTTTATCGTAGGCCAACCGAGAAGTCTCAAGTCCATATGGCTCCAGGAATTTCAGCTTCTCTTAGGAGTGTCTAGGCATCCTCCATGCCTCACACTAGGGAATTTATCCCCACGCTTTTCCCTCTAGAGCTCTAGCTTGACCTAAGGCTACCCAAGGATAAATGCACACCTAAATCCACCTAGGATCCATAAGATATAACCAATAGCACATGGGTCACAATGGTTTTGAAGGTTGATGACTATCAATATTGTATCAATAATGTTGCAACTCCCATGAGTCTCAACTTTAATTATCAAGTCGAGGTTAATATAAAATTAAGAGGGGTCAGTGTGATATGTGCAACAAGCACTATCTCTTTCATTTTCTAGTCCTTATGCAAGTGAGAGATATTGTAATGTTTTAAATGAGAAAATTTCCAATCCAGTTGCCAAGTTAACTATGCTACAAGAAAGTGAAATTGCATAAATAACTTGCTTAAATGAAATGGGGCACAACTATAATGATTGCAAGAAATGGAAAACACACTTTGCTTGAAAATAAAAGACTTGGAAAGTGAACCTGAAATCTATGTTACAAAAGCTAAAACTAGCACACATAAAGCATACAATAAAAGCATCTGAAGGTAACTTCAAGATATCTCTACCTTCCAAACTCCATCCAAAACATGTTCTAATAATAAGGAAACTAAATCAAGGGTTTATTGTTGAACTGGATGAAGAAAATGGGATGTTTGTTGGTTGCTACTTGATTCCCTATTTTGCTACAGGAAAACCCAACAAGCCATAAAAACTACCAAAATGTAAATCTAAGATGAGAGAAGGGGGTAGTAATGATGGGGAATGATATTATTTAGCTAGTAAAAGCATATAACAACTAATTCTAAGCTTCAATAGTGTGAAACCGAGTTATGTTCACCCTCTGTAATCATAATCTTGGTTACATAGTAAAACAAGAAATTGCAGAAATTGGAATAACAGAGGAAATGAAATGGATATAGACTTGAAAAATGCAATGATAAGAAATATAAGTGATCTAAGATGTTGATAGATTATATAAATGACCTACAAAGAACATTACCTCATTAAACTACCTACTTAAATAAGCATAAAACTATCAAAATATAATTTCCATAAATGTCGATTCAAGAGATAAACAAAGCAAATTCAAAGCATGAAAATTATAGTAATATAAATATAATATGGATTTGAAGCTCGTGTGGTGGGCCCAACCCAAGGATGATCTGAGTCCTTGAGGTGGAACCAAGCTAGAAACTAAAATAATAAATTGCTTCCATTAACTTAGAATATGTCTTACATAAGGAAATACAATGTTGCAAAACTTGCTTAGAAATACTCAAAGCATAAACTTCTTTCTAATATGTTCTTTACTTATGCCTCGAGGGCTAACTCGAATATCTTATTTAAAGATCCAGTGGAGGAGTGTTGGGTCCCTATAATACTAGTGATTACCCTATTACTATTGTAGTTATACCCCTTATTAATATTGTTGTGCCCCTATTGCCCCCATATTGTTATTACTGTG
>APFE031066528.1:70865-82686 GCA_000404065.3 Pinus taeda
GAAGAGCAAAATTTTAGACATAACGTTCCTTGACGGCCAACATAAAAACCCAAAACGTCAAAAAAAAATTATTTAACAGGTAATAAAGAATCCAAATTCCAACCCTGGTGGTAACCCTAAAAAAACCTAGAATTGAGAGAGTTGTAACTTATCACTGAAACCCCATAGGGCAGTTGTAACTTATCACTGAAACCCCATAGGGCTCGGGCTCAGAAACCCTAACCGACCAAGTTTTCAATAGAAAATATCAAAGCCAAACTAATTTAATACGATCGGTAAAAAAAACAGAACTAGTGATAAGGAACTTTGATGGAATTAAACACCCATGTGAACGCGAAAAGTACAATACAAAAACCTCAGACAGAAAACACATGTACATAACCCTTGTGTTGCATAATCTTCCAAGAAATGAAATAAGTACTTACGCGCTACAAAGGCTTCAAGACAAATTCACTTTTCTGCAAAAACCTCTCCGCAATCCTATACAAAAACAATGCCACTAATATGTTATATAAGTAGAAGGAACCATAACTAAAGGTGATAAAAAATAACAATATTCAAATTTGGATACCCTATTAAATAAATTCCTATGGAACAAGGTAGAATAAAAACTAATAGGACTTGAAACTAAATATAATTATATATTAAGGGAAGGTAAAAATAAAAACTAATAGGACTTGAAAACTAAATATAAGGGAAGGTGATTTTATATAAGTAGAAGGAACCATAACTAAAGGTGATAAAAAATAACAATATTCAAATTTGGATACCCTATTAAATAAATTCCTATGGAACAAGGTAGAATAAAAACTAATAGGACTTGAAACTAAATATAATTATATATTAAGGGAAGGTAAAAATAAAAACTAATAGGACTTGAAAACTAAATATAAGGGAAGGTAAAACGTATTGTTGTGAATATTCCATTTATAAGAAGTTTTCCAATAAGAGTACTCATGAAATAAGATAAATGAAAATAACTTATATGATGTGAATATTCCATTTATTAGAAGTTTTTTAACAAGAGTACTCATAGAATAAGATAAATGAAAATAACTTATATGATGTGAATATTCCAATTATTAGAAGTTTTTCAATAAGACTAATGATGGATTAAGATAAATGAAAATAACATATATGATGAGGATAAATCATGTCATGTTAAACACTTGCAAAGATAAAATCAGTTATCTTGTGTAAAGATTTGACAACTCAAAGTCTACTGAAGAGTGCAAATTCGAAGTTAAAGATGTCCTTAGAATTTATATATATATTTAATAAGCATACTAGCAAACAATTAGGTTCTATGAAGAATCTATATTGTTTATGTTTTAAAAAAAATGCTTTTGATAAAAGGTCTTTACATGGTTAATCAAGGGTCTTTACAAGTGGTATCAGAGTTGTAGTTACAACAGTAGGCCTTTTTGGGTCCAGAAAAATGAAAACTACAATATTTGTTGTGAACAAATTGTGTTGAAGTCCAAATGAACTAGAAATGGTGGAAGAATTTAATGGTCAAACCTATGTGGGATCACTTAGAGGTGAAGCAGACATTACATAGAAATGGGATGGTTGGAGGTGGAACCACTAATATGGAAGAGAAAAATATTGAATTTTTGCAAGTAATAAGAGGTTTGAAAACTGAATCCTGATCTAGACAATATTAAAGAAAATCAAGAAAGATTGGTTAAAGCTAGAGAAGACCAAGAAGAGATTGATGGGTGTTTGTTAAGGAAACTAGAGAAGGAAAATGTTGGTAAGAATACTCATAAAAAGAGATATAGAAGTAAATCTATTTGTACCACAAGAAAGAATAATTCATCAACTTCTGCTAACAATGAAACCAATGAGTTTAGTGATCAAGATGAGCGGAAATCAGATAGTATTACTTTATCATCTAGGAAAAGGAAATCGTCTTCTCATTTACAGGGAGAGTTCAAGAAAATCAGACCCCCCATTTTCGATGGTGAAACTAAACAAGGAGCAGAGGCATGGCTCCTCAACATGTCCAAATATTTTGAAGTATACAACTATCCAAGTAATGTCAAGGAAAGGTTGGCCACATACCAATTTACTGGTAAGGAAACTCTATGGTGGAAAGAAAATAAAGTTGTTAAGAAGATAAGAAGTAAGAATATAACTTGGAAGTTGCTCAAGAAGGAATTTAAGAAAAAGTACTTGATTGAAAGGTACTTTGATGAAAAGGCTAGAGAATTTCATGAGCTAAAGATGGGACAACTCACCATGGATGATTTTTTCAATAAATTCATGATCCTATTGAGGTATGTTCCATATTTGAAAGAAGAAAAGGTGAAAATCCAAAGATTTGTTAGTTTCCTACCTTTCTCATACATAGAGACAATAAAATTTGATCATCCAAAATCTATAGATGGAGATATTAGCAAAGAAAAATTGTGTTATAGCTAGAGTAGACAAAAAGGAGAAAGTTCTAAAGGATGGGTGTCCAAGAAACTAGAAAAAAAATAGCAATAAGAAAAAGGGGTTTACAAATCCCACTATCCAAAAAACATGCAAGTTGGAAATTATAACATAAATTTTAGTTAACGGGAAAATACTAGATAGAAAGGAGGAATTGTCACAAGCAATAAAAATTTCAGTGAGTCTGTGAGACTTCCCATTAAATGTTGTGGGTGTGGTGAAAATAACTTATGGAGGGACTGTCCGCAGAATCTCCTGAAGAAGAAAACAATGTTGAATAAAATTCAGGAAGTATCAACAGTAAATGATGTAGCCTATAATATACCAAGGATTTGTGCATCACTAGATGGAAGAGAGGCAGATCATCAATCAACTATAGTAGAAGTTCAAGGTAATATCTTTAGCAATGATGTATTTATACTTATAGATCCAGGATCTACCTTAATCTATGTCTCACCTGTTGTAATTGAAAAGTGTAAACTTAAGAAGGAAAAACAACATAAACCATGGTTGGTATTGTTAGCTACCGGAATGAAAAGAAAGGCATCAGAAATCAGTAAATAAAAACTCTAAATCTTAGTGGAATGAAAATTGTCCTCAATCTAAACATTTTACCATTAGGGTCCTATGATGTCCTCATAGTAATGGACTAGCTAGAAAAACATAAAGTGATATTAAATTGTTTAGACAATTCCTTTACCTATGTGGATTACGAGGGAAAGGCTTGCATGATTCAAGGTATACCATGAAACATTTATGTCAGAAAGATTTCTATTGTACAAATGAAGAAGTATGCTAGGAAAGGTTGTCTTGAATTATTCATTGTTCAAGTGCAAAAATTGTCTAAAAATGACCAGCATCCATCAACAGATGAATACCCCATATCAAAGGAGTTTAAATATGTATTTCCAAAGGAAATACCAAGAATCCCTCTAAGAAGGGACATTGATTTCACGAATTATCTTGTACTAGATAAAAGGTACATCAGACCAAGTGTGTCACCTTGGGGAACACATGTTCTATTTGTGAAAAGGAAAGATGGAACATTGAGGTTGTGTATAGATTATAGATATTTGAATAAGATGACCATAAAAAACAAATATGCCTTGCTAAGAATAGATTATGTGTTTGATCAAGATAGGGAGCATTAATATTTTCAATGATTGATCTCAAATTAGGATATCATCAAATCATAATTAAGGATGAAGATATACACAAGACAAATTTTTGCAACTGCTATGGACATTATAAATTTGTAGTACTTCCATTCGGGTTGACCAATGCACTTACCACATTCATGGGTCTTATGAAAAGTGTGTTAAGGCCCTTTGTAGATAAATTTTTCATTGCCTTCATAGAAAATATTCTGGTATACTAAAAAATTAAAGAAGAACATGATCATGTTAAAATCCGAAAGTTCTATGCAGAAATTTAAAAATTCTTTGCAGAAACTTGAAATTTCTATGCAAAAAACTGAATGTATTTGTAGAAACTTGAAATTTCTATGCAAAAAACTGAATGTCTTTGCAAAAAATTGAATGTACTTTGCAGAAAATTGAATGTACTTTGCATAAAGTTGAATGTACTTTGCAAAAAATTGAATGTACTTTGCATAAAGTTGAATATACTTTGCAGAAAACTGGCTGTACTTTGCATAAAACTGAACGTTCTATGTTGTTACAATTACTTAGAATGCAGATTTCTTCTTCACAACTTTTCAGATCAACAATTGTAGATAGAACATAAACTTAAGGATCATATGAAGACAACCAAGCACAAATATGAGACAATGATAGCGTTGGAATTATGACTAATGTGTTGTCCTTGATGACAACCTACTTGATGAGTTGTCCTTTGATGGAAGCCTACTTGATGCAGATGTCAAAAGGATATGGCTACATGTGATAGAAAAGGATTATCAGTTCAGAGACAGAACAATGATAAAGATGAAGTTTGAAGAAGTATATGTAGGTTTGGTGAAGCAAAGTCGAGTATATTTTGGTTCTATGAAGCAAAGTCGTATACACACTCAGGGTTTTGTAAAGAAAATCCACGTACACACAGGTATGAAGAAGAAAAGGCGTGTACATATTCTGCACCATGGTATTCCAAATACCAAGGGTCTTTACCATGGTATTAAGCCCAACAACAAATATTTGATCCCATCCAAGAATACCATTGGCACTAGTATGGTTTTGACTTGTGGTATTGTCTAAGGGCTAAGCTATATAAGGAGATGAAGATCAAAGTGTTTGCGGTCTGCAAGTGATGAATATTTCATGGATAGCTAGATTTGAAGTAAGTGTGCATGTAATGGACTATTATTGATTTGTTTGATCTAAAACTAAGTATGCACCCAGGAATTTGATGATGGATCATATCTAATAGGATATTATTGATTTGTTTGATCTAAAACTAAGTATGCACCCTGGAATTTGATGATGGATCAGATCCAATAGATATGAAATGAGAATGTTGATTATGGGTTGATTTGATCAGTGATGAGAGTGTCTTGACGTGTGATTTTTCTATGTATGTCAAGATCTGGGTATCTCTGAAGTTTTGTTATGCAGTGAAAGTTTGTGCCATTAATTGCATATCTGTATGGGAGTTTGATAACATGAAAGGAGTATACATATGCGAGTTTAATACTGGTAAGTCACATATATATTCAGATTTGTACGCAAGTTTGTTTCCTAAAAAGTGTGTATAGACAAAGAATTGTTTTAAGGAAAGCATGTATATAAACTACGGTTTTGCTGAAAAAGATGTCTGATCAGTTTAATTAGTCTTGTTGTGTTTATGTTGTCTGATAATGAAGTCTTACTTGATGATCTGGGCTTAATAGTGATGTTTTGATTGAGGATTAATTGACTGAATAATGATGAAGCCACTAGTTGTTTGTGATTGAAGATCAGTGATGGTTCAGTGATTATTTCATAATGATGCAGTGGATATGTATATGATTCAGTATTTATTTCATAGTGACAGTGATTTAGTTTCAAGGTTCAATGTTTTGATATATATACGTGAGTATGCTTTAAGGAAGTCGCGTATACATGCGGTTTTCTATAGTAAAGTAACGTATATATTGATCAAGGATTTTAGTTGATTCAATAAGTTGATGCAGTGTTTGGGTTCAATATTAGTACTCTGGTTACAATGATATAACTACTTTGGTTGTTTGAGAATAAGTTGATTGATTTGGGTTTCATTTGATTCAGTAATTGGTTAGTTCAATGGCTGAGTTATAGTGACCAGCTTTCAGTTTTGATATTTGGTATTGGGATTAAATGTTGGCATTGGGTCCAATCCAAAAATTTTATGAAAAGTGGCCTACAAGTTGTGATGTTTTGTAGTAGGTGGATCCAATATGAAAATTTATGAAACGTGGTCCACGGAGGCGTTGAGGATTGGAGCCTTCAATGAGGAAGCTAAAACTTCCTTCCAGTGGTAGCTGGTAAATCAGATCAAGGGGTTGGAGCTCCCTTCTGGTGGGTTTTGATAAATGAGATCAGGGGGTTGGAGCTCCCTTCCAGTAGGTGCTGGAGAACAAGAGAAGGTTGTAGCCTTCTGCAAGTGGGTGTGTGTGTGCTGGTATAAGTCTACACTAATATAATATTATAATAAGTTTTTCTTTATAATAAAAAGAAGACAAAGAAGATAGGAGCGGTGGTTTTTTCCAACATTGGGTTTCCACCTAAAAATCATGGTGTTCATTTGTATTGATGTGTTGCTTATGTGTGATGGTTTATTTTTGTTCTTAATGCACATGATTACTATTTAATTCATGTTTAATGAGGTATTGATACACTGGATCAAGTTAAACAGATGATGAATTAACTGAAAAGTAAGTTTAGTAGATATACGCTAGTTGTCTGCGTAACAATCGTGTACATACGCGGGTTCCCTTAAGTAAAGTCATGTACAGAAATATGAATATGAAATTGAAAAGTTTAGTGATTTGAAAATACTGATTACCCCCCTCCCCCCAGCCTCTTAGTATTTTTCCCAACAATTGGAATCAGAGTCAGGTTCTTCGGAAGAAGCTTGATCGCTTGAAGGAAGATTCATCAAGATGAGTAGTCAAGAAGGAGTATCTTCTGTTAGGCCGCCTATATTTAATGGAACTAACTTTGTCTTTTCAAAAGTTAGGATGAGATCATACTTGCAGGCATTAGGAGCTTATGTATTGAAAATTGTTGAAAGAGGATATCAATATCTAGCCTCCATTCCCACAGATATTGCAGGAAAGAAATAGTACGAAATCAACTCAAAAGTTGTAAATGCCATCTTGGGAAGTCTGGTTGAGTTTGACTTTGTGAAGGTAATGCAGCTGAACGCAACAAAGGGAATGCAGGATAAGATTATCTAGAGTTATGAGGGGGACACCAAGGTAAAAAGTGTTAAACTCCAAACATTCAAAATAGATTATTAGACACTGAAAATGCATGATGATGAAAGCAATGCAACATTTTTTCTTAGAGTAGATGAAATTGTTAATTCCATGGGAAACCTTAGTGAAGAAATAAAAGATGCTACTATTGTTGAAAATATTTTGAGATCAGTAACTTCGAAGTTCGATTTCAAAGTCTCCCCTATTAAAGAAATGCAGGATCTGAAAAGTCTCACACTTGATCAACTCCATGGAATACTGACAACATTTGAGATGAGGAAAGGTGGTCCTTGAGACATAAGAGAAGTGGAATGAAGAACTATTTAAAGCATTTGAAGATGTAACACCACCTGCAAGATCTACCACATGTCACCTTAAGGAAGTGGAATCGGTGGAACATCACATACAGTCATCCAACATCATCAATAGACCCCTCAAGAGACAAGTCAGCCACTCATACAGCATGTCCCTGGGTCCCATTGCTATTCTTTAGCTCTTAGCCCTCATTCGCACTCATACTATGGGTAGGGAAGCGACCAACAACTCAAAGTTGCTCTCACAGGCCTGCCTTCTAGCGACTATGGTCTAGAATTTCCATTTTTGTGCCAGCGACTCTGGGCTTTGTGCCACTTTTTTAGCCCTGAATCTCGATCTCTGCGCAGAACTTGTTGTAACTTAAAAAAATTATTAACAAAACAATAAAAATTCTGATCAATCAAAACCATCCTCAGGACTAAGCCTGAGCATCCCAAACAGGGACTGACATTCTATCAAACACTTGGCATCAATGCAACCTATAGGTCTAGGATACAAGACAAAGTATAAATGACTGACACAACTTACGAAACATCATTGGGAGGATCACCTCCTTCTCCATTGAACTACTAGATCATAAATTAGGTCTTGCATCCATCCATTTAACAGTTACAAGAAAATACATGAAATAACCATGACATAAACCAGTCACATAACCATTCTTATAACCAATAATAAACCATGTAAATAGCAAAGATAGGATATCCATTAAATTCATATATAAATCGGTGCAAAAGTAAGAGAACTTATCTTTTATTAATCATAGGCAAATCTGACCAAGTTCGGGACTTCCACGTACCACTCGACCTGTTGATGGTCCTGGACCTGCCAACATGTCAAGTGGATCTCCCTGGTAAGAAGTCCCAATTAGACCTCAGACCGTTTGGTGTAGGAGTCCCAGTAGTGGGTCGTATGGTAATGCCTTGACCGTAATTTCGCACAGAGGCAAGTAAGATAACTCTGTTGGTAGCAAGGGTGTGACTACTACAGTAAGTCAAGGAAGGTGCATGAGAGGTTATAACACATGTGGGTTGAGATGAGTGTGCCCCTTGGCAACCTATAACAGTACTTGGATGGGAAGGGAACACACGAGCGAAGATGCATCACAAGCTAGAAAGCAAGTCAACTGACGATCCAAAGTGATCATTAAACCAACAACACATATGCAACAAGATTCATATAATTGCATACAAAATAGTGCATACACAACTACGTAAGTTAAACAACATACATTGCTACAACAACTGGAATAGTCCAACTACAATAACAACATATGCATGAAAACGTGATAGCTCTGTTTTATTAACAAGTGTAAGTTCCAGTCATACAATAAATCCATGTAAAACGGCTAGCTCCAACAGTGGAACATTAGAGCCACATCCGCTTGCTCCTCCAAAGAGATGTACTAGCTTCGTGCAGTGGAGAAGCCAAGGCACATTACAATACTCTCCAAGCTTTCTCCAAGATATTCTTATTGGAAGCTTGGCTAACCAAAAGCCTATACAATGAGTTATGAGGGACTATTTATAGCAAAGGGTGGGGTGGCCATTAACATTCCCCTTTGTGACCATTCAACTACCCTCATGACTCTTCACCTACTCTATGACTATTACATCCAACTATTGACACTTGACTTACACTTGACATGACCTAACATTAAAATGCACATGTACCCATGTGAACAAAATGGTTTGAGCAAGCCAAGCTAGACATCACTCTGACTTAGACAACCATGGAAGTCCAACTCCTCGACATCCTCATGTTGATCAACAGTAACATATTGATGCCAAGATCTATATTCCTTGATGGTTTCTATGTGTTCCTCGGTGACATCCATCTAAAACCTAACTCTTGCCTCCATAACATTCGGGTACTCATCTGAATGCATGTGCATCATTGTCTTCAATGTGGTCGGACCAACAACATACTTGTGAATGATGTCTACACTGATGGGCAAGTTTGGGCTGGTGGCAATGCACATTAACTCGTTGAAGTACGAGTCAAGCTCGAGTCAAACATGTTTCTTTGTTTTCTCCTGGGTGAGAGTCCAAGTGATGGGATCATATGTGTGCTCACCACAACATCCATACCCTTAAATACTCGTGCATGGGAAGCCTGTATGCTAGTGATGAACTGCGGGAGCTCTTCATAATTCCAGATCTGACTCTGGATACGTGCTTTCAACTCGACCACATTGACCCTCATCATCTTAGGCAAGTGAAGTGGGGATCCATTGTATTTCATCGTCCATGTTTGCATGTCATCAACAGCAGCATGCAAGTTCATAAAATACGTGCTCTTCTAGCACATTATTGTTGCCATCCATTGAAATAGATGACTTCCTTGTGCACGGTACCAAACTTGTATAATGATCACATAACTATGTCAAGGGACAATACTTCATCTAGTATTTCCTTCTTCAGTTTAGCTCGGGTGGACATTGTCACCAAGTATCCTCCTTGCTTAACCATTTGTAGTTCCTTTTCCATTCGCTCATTCTCATCTATTAGGAAGCAAACACTTGAGCTAGTGGCTTCGACATACACTCTAGTTGCATCAGCCAAGGTAGTTGGATGTTTGCGCACATCAGTCACGATCACTCGTTCCACAATTTGCGCAGGAGACGTATGATCCTTTAGATTTGACACTGTGTGAGACTGCACAACTCTATGTTGGGATTCATCAAACGAGATGTTGTGCATATCTTCTTCTGGCTGATCCCCAAGGATCTCAGTGCCTCCTTGTTCATTCGAGACTTTCTCATCATCTAGATGCATTGAAGTGGGTGAGTCGACCTCTTTGTGGTGAGGCATGAGGTTGGTGTCATGTTCCAACTCATGTTGCTCCATCTCGACATCCAACTGTTGAAGTGATTGTTCTATATCATGAGTGAAGTCTTGCCCGTGTGATAGTTCACCCTATTCGCCTGATGCCAGCTATTTAGATGAATCAACTACTTGTATGGGCGTTGCTTCATCTGTTTGCACATGTTGCGCCCCCTTCTGTATCTGTTACTAATGTGCTTCCCTCTCTTGTTTGCATAGCTCTTGTTCCTTTCGGAGTTGATCCCTCAACTCATGCAACTCCTTCTCTACTTCTTCCATTCTCTTATTATCACTTTGCCTTCGTGCGATTCGCTTGTCGTGTTGCTGCCTCTTTACCTCTATAGCCATAGTTGCTTTCTCTACAAGTGGGTTTGCTCGAAACTTGCAGCTTTAACATAGTTACCGATCAAACGGGAACTATTACCTCAAAATGGGTACTCGAGCCCAAAAATCCCAAAAAAACATGAAAAACAACCCAAAAATAAAAATTGTTGATTCTGCATCACCATTTTTTTTCATAGTAAATTTTCAATATTTTTTAAAAATAACAGTAAAAAACAATAAAAGCCATTTTGTTTGGTGCAAAAAATACCTTGAAATCGGAAAGTGTTGATGTTGGAATAACATTTTTTTAGGGTACATTTTCAACATTTTTTAATAATGATGTTAAAAACAAAACATCGTGACTCTGAAAAACTTTAAATTTCCAATGATTTTCAGCATGACATTAACAATAAAATATCATGTCTTTGAAAACCCTTAAAATTCCAACGATTTGTAAGCACGACATTAAATTTAAAATATCACTTCTTTGAAAAACCTTAAAATTCCAACAATTTTCAAGCATGGTGCTAAGAAAAAATATTTATAATTATTTTCAACCATAACATTAAAGATAAAATATCACAACTTAGGAAAACATTAAAATATTGACAATTTTTCAACCATGGAATTAAAACCAAAGATTATGACTACAAAACAATCTTAAACTTTCAAAATATTTCAAGCATGACATTATGGAAAAATTGTAGAATTTCCTGCAAATTCTCTACAAATCTACCTTTGAGATCTATGTAGAAAATCCGACTGTAGATTAACTCGATAATGCAATATACCAAAGTAAAATACTATAATCTACTTCTACTATCAAACTTGTGGAAGCTTAAAGATCTAGCTGAAACAGAGCTGAACACATATAACCATAAGAAGAAGAATCAATACACATGAAACATAGAAAATACTCAGGGGAAAGCCTCAGCTAAAAACCCCACTATCTGTATTATCATACAAGGTGGAAATACATCAAGATTACACAAATATTTATCTCTCACAGCTGGCCAGCTCTCAGTACAATCCTCTTGGATGCTCACAGGAAAACAAGAAAACAAGGCTTCTCACAAACCTTCTCCTCTGCCCTCCAAGCCTCTTATTTCCTTGCGTTGTTCCTCTGGGATGATTCACCTTCAACCAAGTGGAACACTGCTCTTATACACTGTAAAACTACGCAATCCTCAAGGAACCTTATTCCTTCTACATGGATGAGTGTCCTTTATAGGAAAATTCCTCCAACTGATACTACAATGTCCCTGTTTTTAATCTCAACTAGGTCTTTGTCTGAACTGACATGCATGATTTATTTATGAAAGAATATTCAGTTATCTGGGGAACACTAGTTGCATGCATGCATGCATTGACTGACTAAACTCACAATTAGTTCCTCAAACTGTTTGGAACTAATTTAACTAGACTTAACTCAGTTAATTGAGCTAACTAATTACAACTCAAATGCAACTCATCCTTATCTCTTTAATTAAGGGATAACTTCCTTAATTTAAGGGATAACTGT
>APFE031066529.1:0-16543 GCA_000404065.3 Pinus taeda
TGCCAACAATCTGTCATTTCTCCACCGTGTGGAGGATGGGGAGACTAAAAAAATTGTAGAACTATTTGGGATTAGAGTTAGGCCTTTTGCTGAAGCCCAGTAACTATGAGAAGAGGTTTTTGCATTGGCTCATTCAAAATTTTGAAAATAAACTGTGGTTATGGGAAAACAGATGGCTCTCTTTAGACAATAGGAAAGTCATGATAAAGGTAGTCCTACAAGGTATCATTGTCTATTGGATGCATTTGTTTCATTTTCCAATGTCAATTATTCACAAAATCAACTCCACCATGGCAGATTCCTTATGGGTTGGGTCTGGTTACAAAAATACGTTTCACCTATCTAAACTAGACTCAATTTGCAAGCCCACTGATGGAGGTTGGGGCATCAAACACACTCACACTTTCAATTTGGTACTTCTCATCAAAAATCTACGGAGGACCTTCAAGTGCCTTGGTATTTAGCAAAAAATCATCATTAAAAAATATCTCAATCATGCTACCTTGGAAAACTGGATCCTAGTTGGGGCTCCGGTTAAGAATAATGTGTCTTTCATTTGGAATAGCTTGACGAAATCTAAGCCATGGATACAGGGATATATAATATGGATGGTTAGACGTGGCGACATAATTCACATTGGCCTTGATGCAATCATTGGATTGGCTGGGAATCACATTCTTCCTCCCACAATCATCCAGTTTCTTCACGGGCATGAGTTGTTCACTCTTGCTGATATTGGCTGCCAACAATCTGTCATTTCCTCTTCTTCCAGTTGGCCACATGCTGAAAATTTGGCTCTTCTGATGGAGCTCAATGTCAAATGGGAAAATTACAGATCTCATCTCTATCACGCAGATATTGCTCTATCTAAGAGGGCAGATAGGCATTCTTGGGGCGGTCTTTCTCATGGAGGAGAAATCTCTACCAAAGAAACATACAAGTACATATACAACATGCAAAGGTAGTGCGCTAGAACTATTTAGCAAAATAAAGGGACCACCCAGTGCTATGGATAATTCAGTTGGTTGAACTCCATAAAGTATTTCGAGGTGTGAGTTCAATTCTCTTTGGTGCATCGAGACTTGACCTGACCAGACTTTATGTGTTCAGTGGCCATCCAGTTCAACCCTCTACAGTAAATCAGTCTTATCAGATCTGGATTCATATTTCCACCCACTACAAAGGTCTAATCAGACCTGTAGCTATTTATGGACACCGTTCAGTCTACTGGCCATCCAGTTCATCCCTCTACAGTAAATCGGTCTTATCAATTCTGTTTTGATATTTCCACCCACTAGAAAGGTCTAATCAGACCTATACCTATTTATGGACACAAGAAATAAAGAATGCAATGTTTCAGGAAGTTTCGGGGCATCCACCATGGCTCCAGCCACTGTAACTACTACAACTATTAGTCGCTCTGAGAAGCCATATTCAGATCATTAAGAAGATTTTATATATGATCTTCTGGGTGGAAGTTTTCTTGTAACTTGCTTTTGTTTTGAATGAATGCATGTTGGAGAAAGCAAGTCCGTTCATATGAACGATAGACGCGGGTGGGGTGAGAAATCAAAGACGTGGGGGCTCTTTTGTCCTTCTGATTCAACTTGATTGATGTCCAAATTTACCTCTAAAAACTCAGAGAATGCATGTCCTTGGCATGGTATTTGGTGTATGCAACACAACAGAGAATTGGTTGCCACAATATTCTCTAAATTAGGATTGGAAGGTATCGTTTCCTCGTCGCTTCACAATCTCTAGTTATTGTGCACTCTGAAACTTATAAAAAAATTGTCATTGAAAGAATTCCATCATAGTTTGTGTAGCTTAAAGCGCTCCTGGGAATACATGACCTTAGTTTTAGTTCGCAGTGGGGTTTTATTTCAAAGGAACTGTCTAATTCTACTCACTTTTAAGGGGAAAAACTTGGAAGTTTGAGAGGGTCCATACTTTGAATGGCCTTAAAGGAAGTATTCCAGCTCCTTTGACTTGCTGAACCCATCTTGATTCTCTGTCATCGTTTTGGCTTGGATCCAGCTAGATCGATCTCATATTTAACCACAGATCTATAATTTTGGGATAGTGTTTGTGGATTCATTCAACTAGACACCACAATTACAATGGCACCTATGTAAATAACAGATCTGATGTTATATGGGCATGTAGCTTCAAGGACAGCATGGCATAAAGCCATTGCCACTTTGAGTCAATGGGCCTTCCTAAACCTGTGTAGAAGTAGCCTCACCGACAAGATTTAGGAAGCCATCCTGAGTTAACCTTGACAAATCTATGAGCAATATTAAATCCAGCAGAAAACAGCAAGGAGGGACTCATTCCTGGAAACAAGCAGAATGGAGAATAGTGATTCCCCAATCTGCATGCAAGTTGAAAGTTGAAGCTTATATATAAGCAAGTAACTTGTCGTGAGGTATATTTTTTTGGTGGGTCTGATTCATGCGAATTTGAACTTTAAATTTCATGGTTTACATAATATTTCATTACATGGTAGTTAAATAGATACAGTTACAAAGAACCAAGGTGTCCCAGATCTGAGCAAAATGTCCCAGATCTAAGCGGAATACAGTTTTTCCAGCATCTGTGGCAATTCTCTGTGCTCATTTTAATCACATCTTTGCCAATATTTTGGGATTTTTGGCCATCTGCATGGAAGTTACTATTGATACTCAATGGAAATCTGGACTCAGTCTTTTCAGCATCTATGGTAGTTTTCTTTGCTCATTGTTCCTCGACCAACTGTATCCAGCTTGCAGCGCAGTGAAATCTAGTCACAGCCTTTCCAACTTCTATAGCAGTCTTCATCATTGTAATCACTTCTTGGCCACTATACAAGAGTCTTGAGCTAACTGTATCAAGCAGATGGGTACACGGGAAAATGCACTGACAGGTGAATTTTCTGGCACGTTGTCCCTGTTCAACAATCTTAGAATTTTAAGTTGTGCACTGGGTTTTCGTTTTTCTTCACGGATCTCAGTTTTTATATTCATGGATTGCAGATCTAATTAAGTTGTTTGTTATTATAATAATCTTGCAGGTGTTGATTTGAAGGGAAGTTTGAAGCTTGTTTGTTATGGTGTTGGTTTTATACAACAATAAATTCACCATAACAAGTTCTGGGAATTTGCAATCAATATTTGGAAAATCCGGTGGAAAGAACAAAGTATAATTATTTAACACTAGCATGGGAAGCCTTAAAAGCCTGCCATTATTGAATTTGTATGCAAACAAATTGGGAGGGTAAATACATGTTCCTCTTCCTCAACAATTTCTCTGGACCAATCATCCCTGAGAAGACAAATCCGAACAGGTACACATTCAAATCTTCGATTGTGATTTCGTTTCAAAGAAAAAATGCATAAAGATATTACCAGCTAGAGGCGTGCAATGCTGCTGTCCCTCTAACGATCAGATTATGTTGGTATGGTCCCGTTCAACAAGTTGTTATATGGAATTTGGATCCATTGAAAGTGTGTGAAATTAGACAATTCCTTTGGAATAGAGCGGTATCGCTAAATAAAGGTGAGGTCACTAACATTCCAGTAGTGCTTTAAGCTGTCCAAACTGTGATGAAATTCTTTCTGTCAAATGTTATATGAAAGATTCAAAATGCAAATAATGAGAGGTTATCAAGAGATCAAGAAAAGTGTATCTTCCAACCCTATAATTGAAGAAGATTATGGCATTGGCAACCACTCTTCTAATGTGTTGTCTGCATGAAATACCATTCTGCAAGCATACATTCTTTGAATTCTCAATGACCCAGTTGGACAGTGTTCCAATTATATCAGAATTTAATTGCCTTTCGTAATTACAGTAAAGCCTCCAAGTCCCCACTTTTAACTCCTTGCCCTCAATGGATGATGGGAATTGATCAGCTTCCTCCAGTGTGTGTCCATTCAAAACAAAATCAAGCCAAAAAGAACATTTGCCCATGGGTTGATAAATTTGCAGCAGTTACTGGGGATGGCATGAACACAAGTAGCATCATAACACCAGCTTTATACAGTTCTTCCATGTTGAGAGCTGGGATTGCATTCTCTGGTCAATTGGTCGTTAATTGCATCCCTTTGCATTGTAAATTTCGTTCGTAAGGATGAAGGCATTGTCTGTCTGTTTAAAATTTTATGAAAAAAGAAATTTTATTATTGAAAGAAAGGAGTTGGAAGTATAATTCCAAGTTCTTAAGCAGAAGTCTTAAAATAGATGAACCTTTACCATAATATGTACTTAGCATTGAGTGTGATGTTGAGGTACACAAAACTCAACTGTATGAAAAAAGGTGAGCTTTGGAAAAAGCTGTAAATTCATACTTGTGACTTCATTTAGGCTATCTTAGTTTATTGAAAATAAAATTTATGTTTTTTTATTTATGTATTACAATTTTAAAAAATGATTGGAAGCTTGTGAAAATTGCATAAAAAGCCAAAATCTAAAAATGGTGAAAATCAATAGCGTCATCAGAGTCTCCAACATGATTCTCAATAACCACCCATACTATATAGGTTGTAAATGTGGTATTATCATAAAATATTATAGCTTGCAATTATCACAAGTATAATAAAAATCATAATATTATTGGCAAAGATTATTGTATATGAAAAATTATATAAACAATCATGTAGAGATTTTCTAACAAAATTATAGGTTTGAAGAAAACTCAAAGACAGTTTTGAGAAAGTTAACATGGGACATGTATTAGAAGGGAATTTTTTTTTAAACATTCAAAATCATTGGAGTGATGATGATGTATTAGGTCCAAGACAATTATGGTGTGATAACCCAATATAACAAACTAGAAATCTAATTTTTGCAAAAGATGCATGAGAGGCTTACATAGGTTAGCATCATGGGCGATAATAATCAAATATAATAGCAGGAGCAACTCTCCCTAGCCAAGTCAACAACCATGCACAAGGTTTATTTTTTGCAATTTGTTAGTGTTATTTTACACTTGTGACATTGTTTTCTCTTTCTCTTTTATTAGAGAGACGTTTAGGGTTCAATCATGACATATAACCTCATGGAAAGGTGTTCCACATCATGATCTATCATTTCCTACTTCTTGCTCATTTATTGGGTCTTTATCTTAGCCTCAACGTGCATTTTCATAACCCTACATGGATTTTTCTCCAAGTTGCTAAAATTTTCAAATTAGTGAAAAACACTTTTAGCGAATTGAAGGTATACATTTATTGATGAGTTCGAATATTATGAGACATGGGTATTGTCACCAATATTGTAGATACAAACATGTACTTGCATATTAACTTCTATATACATTTATACAAGCTTTGTGTTCATTTCTCTAAGATATTAATTGCATTTTTTTCACTTTGTTAGAAGCATGTTTTAAGTGTCTATATAGTAGAAAATTTTACGGTTCAAATTGGAAATTTGGAAATATGAAGATGTAAAAAATGATACAAGACCTTCATATAAGGGTCCTGCATGTTGCATGCATTGAGCTCTAGGAGATCTGGGGGGCTTGGGGTACTTACTGGAGCAACACACGACCATAGGGCGACTCACCCTCCCTTAATGGTGTGATTTGTAAAGGGTGAATAGCTTAGCCTTTCCCTGTGATACCCTGAGGTGACTTTGGGATAGGATGATTCATTCTCCTGTGAGCCAGAATGATTAGTTATCCTGTGGGACAGATAATTAGTTCCCCTATCGAGGCATCCTACCAATGTAGTCTAAGACTCATTGGAAGTACCTCTCATCTGATTAATGAGCAGGGAAATGAGGTTAGGGACCATAGTATTACTATCGATGACATCAAGATGTAAGGTGCAATAATGGTGCAGCAGTATGGACAACAAGATGTATGGTGCAGCAGAATGGACAGCAAGATGTATGGTGCAACAATGTGACAACAATGCTACACGGTGCTGCAATGATACAACAATGGGACAGCAAAGGCAACTTGGTGTAGTATGGTGTAGCATATGGTACAACAATGAGACAACAATGGTCAATGGAATATAGTGCACAATGGGACAACAATGGTACAATGGTACAACAATGGTACAATGGTACAACATCAGGAAAGCTCTGTGACTGGGAGTTAAACACAAGGGAGAGTGAAGACAAGGAAGAGAGATACCCCCTCTCCTACTTATTGGATCCCGCCTCACAATTGTTCCACCAAGATTTTGATACGAGTTGGTATCTATAGTTTCCTTTCCTAGGGATTGCATAGGTGGCTACGGAAGGGAATCTCGCGGCACCTTAGGCTAATGTTGCATCACATTCAGTAGTACTTCTGGAGGGTACCCTTGCAAAGCTTGGGTGCTTTCACCAGCAAAGGTTGTTGCTTGGAGTCAGCGTAACTACTCTCGATACCTTCGCTAGTATGCCCGAGGCGTAATTACCCCAGACTATTTTCGGAAAGCCTTGATTTTGACTTCCTTGTATTTTGGTGTCCGGTCCTAATCATCCGAAATACTTGAAAATTGTTTCATTTCTTGTATCTTTAGGGACTTTTAGAGATCTCCCTTTGCTCCTAGTTGGCATAGCTGTAATTTTTTTTGAGTCTTTAAGTATATCTCTTAAAAATAATTCAAAGTGGTTGATCGACTAACTCATTGGTCCACGAGACTTCTTGGGTTATCACCTATGAGTCCTGAGCCTTTGCCTCAAAGGCATAGGAGAAATCCTGGTTTTCAACCGGTGGCAGCAGGCTTATCGAAGATTGATCCTCCAATTGGAGTTATTGATTGACAAGATAGACCTGGTACAAGTAGAGAGTTAGAGAGGAACACTCTAGATCTTTCTCGAGTCCTCTTCCCATTGGAAGAAAATATTGAGCTTGAAGAGCTTTCTAAGTCTATTGCTGCTCCTAATTCTCCTCTTCCTCCTGATTATCTAGATGTTTTATTATATGTCAAGATTCCGACCAACAGGCCTTCAAACCCAGGTCATCGATATTTTCCTTCTGTGAACATTACTGGAAGCATGGCATCCACGACAAGTGTTATGAGTATGCAAACTCTTGTATCCGTAAAATGAGGAGGAACCATTTCTATACCTTTTGTTACTCCTAGCACTACTATATTTGGTTCTACTTCCATTCCATCTTTGAGTGGAAGTTGTCAAGTTGTTGCCTCTAGCATTGGCTTTTTCCCTTTTGGAATACCGACCAACGTGATTCCTTTGGTTCCTTTAAGTATTCCATCAGCTGCCTCCATGTCCATGGCAAGTGGATCATCTACTTTTCAGGGTTTCCCTTTTAGGGGTGGTCATATACCACATTCAACTCCAACTTTGGGATCGATGCCTCTTTCCTCTACAGGTCAAAGTTATAATCTGTTTCAAAGTTGGGCAAACACTGCGATTAGTGGGTTAGGAGTTAGGAATCAATATTATTTAGGCCAACAAGGGAATATGTCGTATTCTTTTGTCAGTTCTTTCTAGAACGTTTCTCCCTATGCTAATGCATGGAACCCTTACCAAGGGCTCTCTGCTTCTTTTAACACTTCTCTAGGGGGCAACTTTACTAGTTATGGAGGTTTTTCGGCAAGAGTTGGTCAAACTCTGGTTTTTTCTGGACCACAAGGAGCTCCTTATGGTTCAGCTCAGTCTATGAGTTATTTCAGGCAACCTGGTCCCTTCACAAATCTAGGCCATTCTTTTCAGAACGTTGGATGTTCTGCCCACACTGGGTGGAATCCTCAGGGTCCACCACGACTCCCTTTTTTGCAATGTTAAACTTGCCAGATCTCTCTAAATTGACTAATGATCTTGATTAGGTATACCCGGTTTGGCCTCGGGTCCCCACCAAAATTCCCTCAAATATACCGAAATTCGAGGGGAAGAAAAGAAGAGTGAAAAATTAGAGTTTGTGCATACAGATGTATGGGGACCTGCTCAGGTATCATCTCTCGATGGCTCTCGTTATTATGTTACGTTTATTGATGATGCAACCAGAAAGACCTGGATTTATTGTATTTGAAATAAATCTGATGTGTTTGATACTTTCAAGAAATGGAAAGCTTTGGTTGAAAATGAGACAGGAAAAAGGTTGAAGTGTTTCAGATCAGAAAATGGAGGTGAATATTGCAGCAAAGAGTTTGATATGTACTTTTTAGAGAATGGAATTTGTAGAGAGAAGATAGTTCCAGGAACACCACAAGAAAATGGTATGTCGGAAAGGATGAACAGGACAATCATGGAGCGTGCAAGGTGCATGATATTGCATGAAGGATTGCCTTTACAATTTTGGGCAGATGCTATAGATACTATTATTTATCTAATAAACAGAGGGCCTTCAAGTTCCTTGGATGGTGGTATTCTAGAGGAGGCATGGATAGGTAAAAAGGTAAATTACTCATTTTTAAAAACTTTTGGTTGTGAAGCCTTTGTCCACATTAATAAAGAAAATAGAACAAAGCTTGAGGCAAGATCAAAGAAATGTACCTTTATTGGATATGGTGTTAATTATTTTGGTTATCGCTTTTATGATTATGAAAAACACAAAATCATTAGGAGCGGAGATGTAATATTCAATGAAAATGTTTTGTATAAGGACCAACTATAGGAAACGAAACAGGAAAAAGAAAACAAAGAATACACAGTGCTTGATGAGATCATAGAAAAAGTGATGGTTCCTAAAAATCATAATGATCAACAACTAGAACAAAAACCACAATAGCAATAATCACCTCAAACACCTGAAAGTGGTGTTAGAAGATATACCAGGATAGGTAGACCCCTTAAACAATACTCTCCTTCATTATATTATGTATTGTTGACTGATTTTGGTGAACCAGAATGTTATGAAGAAGCATTGTAGGCAGAAACCAAGAAGAAGTGGGAGCAAACCATGAAATAAGAGATGGAATGCTTAACGCATAACCAGACTTGGGACTTAGTCAGGTTGCCTATAGGTAAAACAGGATTGCAAAATAAATGGGTTTATAGGTTGAAGGAAGAATATGGAGGTAGAAAAATGTATAAAGCTAGACTTGTGGTGAAAGGGTTTGCATAGAAAAGGGTATAGACTTTGATGAGATATTTTCCCCTGTTGTTAAAATGACTTCAATCTGAACTATTTTAAGTCTAGTAGAGGGGAAGATTTGCATCTTGAGCAGTTAGATATAAAGACAACCTTTCTCCATGGTGATTTGGAGGAAGAGATATATATGCAGTAGCCACAAGGATATGAGGTAAAAGGGAAGGAGAAACTAGTGTGCAGGTTGAAGAAGAGTTTGCATGGCTTAAAACAGGCTCCAAGGTAGTGGTATCTGAAATTTGATAGACATATGTCTGAACAAGGTTATACTAGATGCCACTCTGATCATTGTGTTTATCTCAAAAGGAAAAATGATGGAAACTATATTATATTGTTACTATATGTAGATGGCATGCTTGTTGCAGGTTCTAACATGCAGGAAATAAATTTACTCAAAAGAAAATTTGAAAACTCATTTGCAATGAAGGATTTGGGTGCTGCAAAACAAATCCTTGGTATGAGAATAACTAGAGACAGGAAGAATCACAAATTAACAATATCTCAAAGTGAGTACGTACAAAAGGTGTTGAAAGGGTTTAATATGCAGAATGCAAAACCAGTTAGTATACCTTTGGCTAGCAATTTCAAAATAAGTAAGGAAATGTGTCCCAAGACTCAGGAAGAAATGGATTATATGTCTAAAGTTCCATATGCATCAGCATTTGGAAGCTTAATGTATGCAATGGTCTGCACAAGGCATGATATTGCACATGTATTGGGAGTTGTAAGCAAGTACATGAACAATCTAGGAAAAGAACATTGGATGGCAGTGAAGTGGAGTCTTAGGTATTTGAGAGTTACCACAAATCAAGAATTATGCTTTGGTGGTTCAAACATTGCTCTACAAGGATATTTTGATGCAGATATGGCAGGTGATAGAGATAACAAGAGGAGCACAACAGGTTGTGCATTTATTGTAGGTGGAACAACTGTCAATTGGGTTTCAAAACTACAAAGTGTTGTTGCACTCTCAACAACGGAAGCAAAGTATGTTGCTGCTACAGAGGCTAGTAAAGAAATGATTTGGTTACAAAGGTTTCTGGATGAATTGGATAAGAAGCAGGATTTGGGAAGCTTATATAGTGACAGCCAGAGAACCATACATCTTTCAAAGAACTCTACATTTCATTCCAAGACAAAACCTACATCTCAAGTATCATTTCATATGGTCAGGGTTGGAAGATGGACAGTTGAAGCTGGAAAAGATACACACTAGCCAGAATCCTGCAGATATGTTAACAAAAGTTGTAACTAGGGAGAAACTGAGATTCTTCTTAGTTTCAATTGGTATTCAAGTATGATGAAAAAGATGAGAAACAACCATGTCCAAAGTGGAGCCATTGTCTAGCTAATGAAGAAGTGACGCAGTTGCTATAATTAGTCTCCAAGTGGGAGATTGCTGGGTGTGGAGCCTAATTATCTTCTTTATTCAAAGGTATCACTGCATTGGACCCCAGTTCATAATGTGGCGGAAATACCACCCATGATATTTACACTGCAGGGGGCTTCAGGGGGGGTTGCAACCTTTGGGAGCCCCCCTCTAGCGGGGGGATTGGGGGCAGTGCTCCAGAAGCTAAAAATAGATGTAAAATTGCCTTGTAAAATGTTGTAATTTCGTAGTCAATCTGAGCCGTTAATTAGGCAAAGATCTGATGGTAGAAGTTATGTTTAATTTAAGGCTTTTTGCCCTAGAAGGCAACCCCTCGCTATATATGAGGGAATTGTATTGCATCTATGGAGATCTCTATTCTGAGTGAGAAAGAGAGTGGAGATTGTGTGAGAGCGAAGAAGGAATTACAACGGATCTGTTGTAGGTTTTATCTCTTCAGTCTGCTAGATAATATAAAAGGAAGGGTTGGATGTTTCTCCGTGGACATAGCCCAAATTGGGTGAACCACGTATATATATGACTCTCTTGTTTTATGTGTTTTCTGTGTTTTGATTTCTACAATATATTTTATGTGTTCCGTTACTCTGTAATATATAATTTCTAATAGCGCCCCGCTCAGAGGAGTGCATTACCATCGACAATTGGAGCAGTAGATCCAAAAAATTCTCTTGTGCTCACTTCTGATATGTCAAACATCAAAAAGAGACTCCTCCATCATATTAATTTTCAGATAAAGTGTACGTATGGAACGGTCGACATCTTTTGAATCGTTATCGATGAGGGAGCTTCCCCATGTGTGAAGTCCATGTCATGTTGGAAGGCCACTGGATTGACTCAAGTTGTTCCTTTGCTAGCTTTATTGACAGAATTTGATGGACATTCTCATAGGCCACATGAGATTATTCCAGCCTTTCCCATCTATGTTTGGGGAAAGGTGGTAAATATTGAGGTAGAAATAGTCGATGCGAATCTGGATTACAACCTCCTCTTAGGCAAGAATTGGATTTACGAGATGGATGCCATAGTTTCATCATTATTTTGAATCCTTTGTTTTCCTCATGAGGGGAGGATTGCAAAAGTTGATCAGATGGACTACTCTCCAAGTGACTCCCACACATTTTCTGATTCTATTGTTCCATTAGTGGACAATCCCAGGCAACCTATAGAGAATTTAGGAGTTGGGATGTACTCTTCTTTAATGGGTATTTTTGATCTTCCTTCTCCTATAGCTAGAACCAATGCTATTTCATCCTCCAAGGGACCTTCTCGAAGAGAGTTCTTTCGAACTCATTATTTTTTAGACCCTTGGCCTTTACCTTTGTCTAACACCACATTAGATGGAGGGCAGGTAGGTAGAATGGAATGTCCTATGTCTGCAACAGAGATTTATTATTAGTCTATTGTTAACTCTGTTGAATCCCATCCTACTCCTTTCTCATCAGAGGAGTTAGATGGAGATGTGGCTCTAGCCTAGACCCTTGATTCAACTTTAGCTCAGGATTTCTTAGATACAACCTTACCATCTAAGGAAGCAATCCTAGAAGCAATGATGGGTGTTGATAGACCATGGGATGATTTACATCATCATTCATATTTCCTCCCTCATTTACAATAAATTGAGTTGAGTTTGTCCGGTCCTTCTACTAGTGATGTTCATACCGTTTTAAATCCTTTGGCCCAGCACAGTTTTCTGCCAAAGGTAACATGTCTGTCATCTTACAAACTGTACCAGTGAACATCTCCAGGAATCCTAACATAATCGAAAATGTCTTTACTGGAGCTGACTGTTCCCCTAAATAAATCCAAATTTATATTGATCTCTTCGAAGAGTTTCATGATGTGTTCGCTTGGTCTTATGAGGAAATATCTGGAATAGATCCATTTATTGTCCAGCATGAGATCAAGACATACAAAAATGCTAAACCTATTTGTAAAAAAAGTTGACCGATTAACCCTAGAAAAGTAGCAGCTATCAAATCTAAAGTCAAAAAGATGCTAAAGGCGAGTTTCATATACCACATTCCTCGAACTGAGTGGATCTCTAATCCAGTCCCCGTAGACAAAAAGCAAGGAACGATTCGAGTATGTATTGACTTTAGGGACCTAAATAAGGCTTGTCTAAAAGGAAATTACCCCATGCCCTTTATTGATCAAATTATTGATGAATGTGTGGGTAACGAAGTTTTTTTGTTCATCGATGGATTCTGTGGTTACAATCAAATTACTATCTGTCTAGAAGATCAACACAAGACAACTTTTATTTTTCCTTGGGGTACGTTTGTGTACAAAAAGATGCCTTTTGGCCTCAAAAATGTTAGAGCCACTTTTCAGCGGACCATGTCTTATGATTTTTACGACATCAAGCATGTTATCGAAGCATATATGGATGATTTAGCTGCTTGTTCTCAAAAGAAAATTGATCGTCCTAAGCACCTTGGGTTGATTTTTGGGTGGTGTCATTTTTATAAAATCTAGTTGAATCCGAATAAGTGTGTTTTCGTGGTCACATTTGGTCGGTTGTTAGGAATCATCGTTTCAATAGAGGGGATTCGTGTTGATCCCTTCAAGGTTGAGGCAATACTTCAATTTCCTCCCTCGTCATCCATACGTTAACTGCAAATTCATCAAGGAAAATAATTTTTCTTGAGGAGATTTATAGCCAATTATGCCGAGATCACAAAAGGATTTATGTGTTTTCTTATTAAAGGGGTCCCATTTTTATGGGATGGTTTTGCGCAATAATCTTTTGATGCTTTGAAAAAATCATTAAGCTCTGCTCCATTGTTGAGTCCACCTGATTATAGCAGAGAATTCCTCTTGTATGTCACTACAGCAGAATCAACCACTGGTATGGTTTTGGTTTAGGAAGATGATGCCTTATGTGAGTATGTGACCTACTATCTAAGTCGAGGCTTAGTAGGTCCTGAACTACGCTATTATCCCATCGAGAAATTATCTGTGGCAGTTGTACATGTTGTCTAGAGGCTTCGGCATTACATTCTGCTTCAAAAAACATTCGTCTTAGTAGCCATCAATCCATTTTAGTTTGTCCTCAGTAGGGAAGTGATTGGGGGAAAATATAATAGATGGATTGTCATTTTGCAAGAATTCGATCTCGAAAGAATGCATATACAGAAAGAACGCCTTACAAGAGCCCATCAGAAGCTTAGATCATTCTGACATGGTCCTTACAACATTACCAAGGTTATGGGAAACAATTCTTTGGAGCACGACATTCCTCCATTCCTTCACTTGCACTGATTGTTCAATGTGGAATGCCCCCAATCATGCTTCCCACCATTACTGGACACATTAGAGATAGCAAAACAACTCACTAGGGACCAAGTTCAACAAATGGAGGAACTCAACGCAATTGGGACCATTGCTTCCTAAGGGGGGAGGAATGATCGAGGTGGATGTTTGTGGCCACCCACCTATCCCACTTAGACACCCACAACTATCTCTTTCATTTTTCTAGTTTCCGTAATTGTAGCACAATTTACTATGTTTAGCAGTTTTCGGGTCTTGAACTTCCAAAGCTATTTTGAGGCCCTAAATGATGTTTTTTGGGAAATCTAGGAGCAACATGGGTCAATCGACTAATGTTTCTCTTCCCAAAGTTGTATTTCTCAAATATATCTTTCTAACGAGCTATTATATGAATCAAACTGAGATCGAGTGCCAAAGTTATGACCTCGGGAAGTTGATGTACCAACTTACCCAAAATGGGGCCCACAATTTTGGTGTTTCATCTTCTAGGGTTAGGTTTCTAGATGTTTAGGGTTTTCCATTGTTTCTCAACAATAAATAGGCCTTCGAGCCTCATTGTAACACAATTCAGAGGCACAGTTTTTTGCCAAAGGTGACATGTCTGTTATCTCACAAACTGTACCAGTGAACATGTCTAGGAATCCTAACATAATCGAAAATGTCTTCACTGGAGTTGATTGTTCCCCTAAATAAATCCAAATTTATACTGATCTCTTCGAAGATTCTCATGATGTGTTCGCTTGGCCTTATGAGGAAATGTCTGGAATATATCCATCTATTGTCCAGCATGAGATCAAGACATACAAAAATGCTAAACCTATCCGTAAAAAAATTTGTCCAGTTAACCCTAGAAAAGTAGCATCTATCAAATCTGAAGTTGAAAAGCTGCTAAAGGTGGGTTTCATATGCCCCATTCCTCTAACTGAATGGATCTCTAATCTAGTCCCCATAGACAAAAAGCAAGGAATGATTCGAGTATGTATTGACTTTAGGGACCTAAATAAGGTTTGTCCGAAAGACAATTACCCCATGCCCTTTATTGATCAAATTATTGATGAATGTGTGGGTAATGAAATTTTTTCGTTCATCGATGGATTCTCTAGTTACAATCAAATTACTATCTGTCCAGAAGATTAGCACAAGAGAACCTTTGTTTGTCCTTGGGGTATGTTTGCATACAAAAAGATGCCTTTTGGCCTCAAAAATGCTAGAGCCACTTTTCAGCGGGCCATGTTTTATGATTTTCATGACATCAAGCATGTTATCGAAGCATATATGGATGATTTAGCTGCTCGTTCTTGAAAGAGAATTGATCGTCCTAAGCATCTTCGGTTGATTTTTGAGCAGTGTCATTTTTATAAAATCTGGTTGAATCCGAATAAGTGTGTTTTCATGGTCACATCTGGTCAGTTGTTAGGAATCATCGTGTCAAAAGAGGGGATTTGTGTTGATACCTTCAAGGTTGAGGCAACACTTTAGTTGCCTCCCTTGTCGTCCATACATTAACTTCAAATTGTTCAAGGAAAAGAAATTTTCTTGAGGAGATTATAGCCAATTATGCTGAGATCACAAAAGGATTTATGTGTTTTATTATTAAAGGGGTCTTTTTTTTATGGGATGATTTTGCGTAACAATCTTTTGATGCTTTGAAAATATCATTAAGCACTACTCCATTGTTGACTCCACTTGATTATAGCAGAGAATTCCTCTTGTATCTCACTGCAACAAAATCAACCATTGTTATGGTTTTGGTTCAGGAAGATGATGTCTTATGTGAGTATGTGATATACTATCTAAGTCGAGGTCTACTAGGTCTTGAACTACGCTATAATCCCATCGAGAAATTATCTTTGGTAGTTTTCCATGTTGTCCAGAGGCTTCGACATTACATTCTGCTTCGAAAAACATTCGTCTTAGCAGCCATCAATCCATTTCAGTTTGTTCTCAGTAGGCAAGTGATTGGGGGAAAATATAATAGATGGATTTTCATTTTGAATGAATTCGATCTCGAGTTCATGTCAACTAAATCTAAGAAATATTTAGTATTTGTAGAGTTGATATCAGAGATGCCTTGTGAGGAAGAAATTATTGACGAGGAAAGTTATCCTGATGAACACTTATTTCTTATTTCTCCACAAGATCCTTTGTATGGGGATATCATTATATATCTCCAGACTTTGAAGTTCCCACCTGGTTTTTCCAAAGATGAGCGTAGAAATTTGTGTCACCTCACTAACAATTATGTTATTATAGGTGACACATTGTATCGTCACGAGCTTGATTCAAACCTTAGGCATTGTTTAACCTTGGAATAAGTCAAGTCAGTTCTTAATGATTTCCACACTAGAGCTTGTGTGAGTCATCTATCTGGGCTTGAAACAAGCCAAATGTTTTTGCGAGCAAGCTAATTTTGGCCTTTTATCTTCAAAGATTGTATTGAAGTAGTCAAAATATACCATCCTTGTCAAGTTTATACTCGGAAAATGCGCGCACATCAAACTTCTCTTTTCCCCGTTATCACCGTCGATCCTTTCACGAAGTCGGGCATTGATTTTACTACTTGTAATTCACCTTCGGTCGGAAATCACAAGTATATCATAATGGTTGTAGACTACTTTACAAGGTGGACTAAGGCCATGCCTACTTTTAAGAATGACAATGAAACAATGGCCTTTTTTTTCTTCAATCAGGTTATTTCCTGGTTTGGTATCCCTAAAGAGATTGTCACTATTCATGGCAGTCATTTCCAAAATCAACTGATGTTTGAATTGGCTCTCAAGCTGGATTTTCGACAGGAGCATTCATCTTCATATTATCCTTAGGCCAATGGGCAAGTTGAAGCCATGAACAAA